>SKCR01039800.1:0-140514 GCA_019454045.1 Zanthoxylum bungeanum
TCTAAACCGATCATTTTTGTATGTATTTTTAATTATTTTTATTTTCAAGCACTTACTTGATGTCATTTACTTATTAAGCTTTCACTAGCCTTAAATATGTGTCGTAACTAAAACCCGTTTTCTGGGGATTGTGAGAATTCTAATATCACGATTATAAGGGGTTATTTTATAGTGTTGGACTATAAGGGTTTATTTATTAAGTCTTATGCTTAATGCTCTTGTTAACTGGCCATTAATAAGATTGATGTGGTAAACTTAAAATAAACTTGACAAATGATTTTAGGTTTTAGCCTTAGACTTAATAGCCATGATCTTCATTGAGGATAGATAACCCTTTAATAGATTTCCTTACATGATAGACATATACTGTCGGGCGGGCGTTAGCCAAATGGGAAGTTAATTTTAATGAATTCGGTAACTTGGTTGACATAGACATATGATAATTGGGTTACACTGAGGTATTTGCATTTGACCATCGACAGAAGCTTTTGCATAATTTCGTGTTCCAAGTTAGTAGTAAAACAATAATTACAAAACATGAGATAACCATTCATCTTTAAAGATATTGGAGGATTCAAAACCCGGGATAGTTAAAAAATATTGATTTTTCTTTAATTTACTTTCGCGCTGTTAATTCTTTACTTGTTTTAAGTTAAAGTCACCATCCAATCAAAAAACCAATCTATTAGACTCGTAAAAATTAGCTTCAAAATAATAGCTTAACTATCAAGTCCTCGTGGGGACGATTCATTTATACTACTTGAACGATACGTGCGTTTTGTGTTACCGTGTGGACTCACGCCGGTCAAGTTTTTGGCGCCGTAGCCGGGGACTTATTATCTTTCACTATTAGTTTGGGGTTAGATACGTTACTTGTATCTAATTTCTTTGTACTATTATTTGTTTTCTTGTGTTTCAGGTTATTAGACACTACATGAGATGAAAATAGAAGCTTTGGAAATCGTCCCTAGACTTAGAAATTAAAAAACCATCAGACAGTTAAAAAGGGAAAGACGAGAAGGGTGGCCAAGAAGAAAACATCATCAACATGGAACCTAAACCTTTGGAGTTGCACACCACCAATTTGTTGGTTATTCTAAGGTCCCAAGATCAAATCAAGACATGAAATTATGTGTGAACACTTCAACGGAGGTAGCGGAATACTCACATTGATCGGTAGAGTCGATGTGGAGACGATTCAAGCCCAAAAACGCACTGCCATGTAAGCCTACTGCATGCAGTCCACTGCCTACAAAAACAGAAAATTAAGTGAAGAAACGGAGCTCCTAGCTTCGTCGGATGGATCCCGTCTCATGGTCGAACCTCCCTACCACCTTCGCAAGACTTGTAAGTGTGCTAGCACTGATTTCTCACCATGAGAAACCACTCTTGCTTCCCTTTAGCTCACGGTTTTTGGCTTCCAAAAACAGTCCACACTTTGTAGATTTCGTGAGGAGAAGAGAGAGAAATTGAGAGAGAAGAATTTGTGTTATGTTAATTAAAATGATTTACCAAAAATCAATTTATATTTATGCCATAATTTATTAAATTAATAATAAAAATTATGACACATAACATGCAATGGCTTAGAGTATAAAACACTCAATTTCCATGCAATAACATTGAGTGCATTGTACACAATCTACATGCAATGACATTGAGTACAATGTACACAATCTACATGCAAAGCATTAGAATGACATGTGTCATGTGGGCCCCACACGTTTCCAAATGAAAGTGGGCCCACGTGCACTCACGCGTTCGGGTTCGATATTTCCGAAATACCGAGCTTACGTCGCGACGTTAATTCAATCGAATTTAAATAAATAATCGCGCCGGCGAAATTATTATTTACGTCGCTAACGAATTAATTCTCAATTAACTCGTTTGCCCGAATTAAAATCTAATTTTAATTCCGCGTCGAAATCTAATTTCGTCTAATATATCGAATATATTAATACATCGATTAATTCCGAATTAATCGTTCTCTCTCTTTAGACGATATTTTATCCCGGATAAAACATCTCCGTTATTAATCCTAGATTAATTTTCTCTCTCTTCTATTATAATCCCAGATTATTCAAGAGTGCAAGTTGTGCGTCATCGGTGGATTATCGGGAAGCGACCCATGAGATCCCCGGATAAGTTGGCAGTAAATACGGTCGTCGGAGTGCCCGAATCACGTACGTACCAAGTACTACGTTCTACCGATTTACGAGACAAGGTCGACTCCTAGCAAAGCACCAAGTCTTCCCAAGTTCTCCGGACATATTCATCAAAGAATATCTAGATCTGTATCAAGCGTAGTATACAATTGTATTGTGCATATCGGCCCAGTATCGGATAATCACGTGCTAGGGCTGGGGCTGGATAAGTGTCTGCCCCGTCCGAAACACATATCGGATGTCTGGTAACTAGTCTCTATAATCGGATATTCATGACCTGGTCATAATATCACGATTGGATGCGCATCACTTTAAGAGCACTAATACCGTATCCTGCGTGACATCATCTCCATTATGACTGGAGTGACACTTCCGTCTTGACATCACATCCAATACACTACGATTCTCTGATAAACCCAGAAGAGGTGAACACAGAACCAGTTAAGATCCCCCACCACCAAAACTAAAGTTTACCGATTGTCGTAAGTATTAGCGATGTAAGTCTCAGGTTAAGACTATACACACCTACCTTGATTTCGGCCTCCCATAGACACCTAGTCATAATACCAATGGGATTCCGAAGGGTCTATCCAGAGCGAAGCTGTTTCCCGTACCATCGGTGAAACACGACCTCCTATCGCACTTGCACAAGTATCCAATACTTATATATATGAGAACTATGCCGTTGTGCCCTCACAACGCGCACAAGTGCAATACTAGTCTATTCCGCATTATCGATGTCCAGTCTCGATAATACTACGACTAGGGATATTTAATGATTAAACCTTTGGGGACTGATACTGTCTCATATCATTCTCAGTCCAGGAACTAATCATAGGGACCTCTCTTCATTTATATATCTATGGTGATCTAATCACAAACGATGAGAGTGCAATTTCCTTATTACATAGTTAATTTGCTACAACAACACAATGATCTGTGCAAATAGTGACGCTATGGGTCATATTATCCAACAATCTCCCACTTGGCACGTAGCGAGTCACTCAAGTGTCCTACACTCGAACTATGTACAATTCGCTCAAATTGCTGAGGAAAGGTTTTCGTCAGCGGATTTGCTTAATTATCGTCTGACGCGATTTACACGATCATCACATCGCCACGATGTATGATCCGAACGAATCAGATGATACAGAAGTATATATCTGGATCGTCGATGAGACCTTTAATTCCTTAGCCTATGCTGACGCCTAGCTCAGCTGCTAACAGAACTTTATCTAATCTTATTAGATTTATTTTGACCCAATGGCTTCTATTGCTGCCTCAGCTGCAGCAATGATCCGCATTTGTTGTTTATTCGGCAACAGTTATCTTGCTAGGAAGATTTCCAGCTCACTGTCCCGGTTATTCAAACTTTATAGTACCGCAGTATTTACCGGTTTGGAAACTTGCAGCAGTGATCCCAGTCACTTCAAGTTCTCCATCTCCATAGTTTAAGACAACATCTTTAGTTCTCTCAGATACTAACAGATGTTCTTTAATCTTCAATCCAGTGACTGTCACTTGGATTGACCCGATTGTGACTCCATATGCTCGAAGCGTATGAGACACCAATACAAGTACATTTTAAATGTACAATTTCCCAGAGAGTGTTAACAACTCCAAATCTATCCCAGTAGATCTTTATTCCCTGAATAAAGGTTGTTACTCCCCAGAATTCTACGGAGAATTTCTATTGAAAGAATATCTATGAAAGCCAAGCTTTCACCAATTGCTTTATGGGAATTTCACTGTCAGTGCGCTCTCCCACTAACCTCCTTATATACACAAGAATTATTTAGCTTTGAATCAAATCATAAATCATTATGATTATTTCAAAATAACAGTTCCAAGAACCTTATGCTTGCATCAATCCAAACATGGATCGAATAACCCGCAAACCTTGTTTGTCGGTTATATAAAATCGTCAGGATGTTGTAAACATCCTCCAAAAGGTTTCCTTTTCAGGAAAGCGATTTTGATTTGTAACTGACATATTTCATCAATGAAATATACAGTTATCAACAAGCATCTTCAAAATGGATTTATCATGGCAACAGGTAAAAAGGTTGAACCGTTATTAACATAATGTTGATAACGCTACCTTTCCGTCAAAACCTTAGGTTTGCACGTTGGTATGTTGCCTTCCATGTATGTCTTCCTTGAAGACGTTTTAATGTACCATAGGCTCAACGCCTTGTGGTACAACAACTAGTATCCAAACATAGTTGTTATACATGGAATCCATTTCGGACTCATGGCACTTTGCCATAACATGGAGTCGATACCTCGTATCACTTCCTCTAAACGTAGTCAGATGGTACACCACCATAAGATTGACATCTTTATGGGGTGAGATCAGAAACCCATACCCTAGGTTGTTTTCTGACTCTATCCGATCTACTAGTTTCTTGTGTATTTGAAGATTAATGGTATAGATTCATCATAGATGAACTGTTTGTGTTCCATTAAGGACTTCGTGCCTTGATCAGTATTACTCCGATTTTCATCGAGTATCACTATCCTCCCACTGACCACTGCATATCGGTATTCCTCTCAGGAAAAACCGCATGGTGAGCAACAATTACATTGTTCTCATGTGGGATTTACAAGTACTATATTTAAGGTTTCCCTTAGGATAACTTATATTGGCACTTATCCAATTTGGGTCCTTAGTTTGGTATCATCCAAACGCTATGCCTTGCATACCCAAATTATCAGGAATGAGAAACCTCGTTTCTTCCCTGTTCATATCCTATATGATATCTGTCAAACAGATTTATATGGAACCTTATTCTAAATAAGTTTTGCACTGTTAATACATATCCTGTTGAAGGAAATAGTAGCTCAGAGCGACTCGTGATAAACCTTATTATGTCCAACAAAATTCGGTTTTGGTTCGGACACACCGTTTAACTAACGTGTCTCGGGAGGAGTCCTCATACGAAAGAATACCGTACTCTTTCATTTACATATGAAACTTACTGCTTAAGTATTTTCCATTACGGTTCACCGTGGCGGAATAATACTATAGCCGATCTGTTTGTCTACTTCGTGTCGAAACTCTAAAGTTTCCGATCTGTGTTCTTCAAAAGAAACACATAACCACAACGTGATGTCACATCCGTTAAGGTCACGAAATATTCATGTTCACATCTAGCCCAGCTAGATATGGGCCCACTTACTTCACCATGAATAGGGCTAACAGATCGGTGGCCCTTTTACTATTACCAAGTAAATAGCATTTTAGGTATTTTACCTAATAAACTAGATTCGCAGACCTTATTTGAATAGTCAAATCAGTCCTAGTACCCACTCTACAAAAGTGTGGATATACGAGTCTTGTTTAATAAACTAGATTCGTAGACCTTATTTGAATAGTCAAATCAGTCCTAGTACCCACTCTTCAAAAGTGTGGATATACGAGTCTTGTTTAATTGTGTCCCAGACAACAATGCCACAAATAAGTCTCCATTGATCAAATCAATTTGAGCTATTTATTTGTCATTTTATATGTTTGAGATTTTATTTATATTCAAAATATAAATTCTGTTATTTACATCCATGTATTTATCTCAGTATCATCTTTATATATTGAAACACTTTAGTGTTCTAGAATATAAAGGTTTTATCCGCAATGGATTAAACACTGATATAGAGATAATGTCTCTAGTTAAACTAGTTACATTATAACATTTCCTAATTTAAGTACATACCCAAAGGGTAGTTTCTAAACTTAGGTATCTACGGTCGAAACAGCGACTTTCGTCCCGTTTCCGATTCGCAGAGAAATCTCGGCTTGAAGCCAGTATCCAGCTCACAGCGGATTCTGAACGTCAATACATATATTTTATGTACCACACTAAGTATTTAAAATCCAATTTTAATACTAGTAGTGAACATAACTTTGACAAATATTTTAAAGTTAGAGCCTCGCCCTTTCTTTAATTCCTTCGTGTCTTCCATATCCTACTGGTAGTCACTTTGGGATATGTCAATTACCTTTTCAATATTTCACAAACCTTTGGCCAAGCCTTGGGTTTCGGAATATCGAAAACTGTGCACCTTGTGCTACATGCCCTAATTGCAAACTTTGACTTTTCTCCACTAGAATAGTCAATTAATTCTCCAAGAATTATTAATTGCAATTTTAATACTTTTAAATCTAAAGATAGATTTATTGTAAGTATATTAATTAAGCACTAAAGTCATCATCACATAAATCTTCCAAAGACTTTATGCTCTACTATTTGCTTAATTATGGGCTTAGTAATAATAAGTTATTTTATCAAATAAATTAACCTATTATTAATTCCCAATTGAAAATTAAATCATTTAAAACATTAATCCAAGGATTATATATTTTAAATATTCAACCTTTCAATTCTTTACTTGATTTTAATAGTCCAACTATTTAATCAAATTATTAAGGTACTATTTATTATAATGATTACAATAATCCAATTATTTAATCAACTATAATTTTAATATTGATTACTATAATCCCATTATAAAATCAACTATCATTTAATTCAATTATATTGATTACTATAATCCAATTACAAAATCAACTATATATTGAATGAGTTTGTATATAGTCCAACTATATATATAATTTAAAACAACATAAAATATTAGTCCGACTAATACTTTTGATTAATATGACGAGTAAAATATAAATGAGCGTGTTTAGCGAGTATTCGAACGAATGTTGCAAATTCAATACTTGCCTCCCACTATTTTTCGTCGAGCCTCTAACCCTCTGTCGAGTACTCGGGAAACCGTGTTTCCAAGTGGGCTAGGATCCCGTTAAATATCACACAATCTTGACTTTGGCCAACAAATTGTATGATAATTAACTAGGTAGATCTCTAAGATCAATTGGATCTCATCCAATTCCTAGATCCGGTTAGGTGGACATCCAAGTCCTAAAACATATATCTTATATATGCCTATATATCCAATATATATACCATAACCTTTTTCCTCTGAATCAACTAGGCCTTGGCTTTGGCACAACAAACCTGATGATCCCAGTCAAGCGCGGACCCATTGACCATGGAGGCTTCGTAATCAATGTCAATGGACAAGAAGTGGTCTTGACTTTGGCCAACAAACCACAACTTGGACACGACACCGATATAGAACAAAGCCTCGTGATTAAAACACATCTTTGATGGACAAGGGCTTGACTTTGGCCAACAACCCCTGCCAATCTCGGATCTTGAGTAAGAATCACTCAATGGAAGGAAAAACGCATGATATTTAATGAGGGTTTTTCGCGTGCAAATTGGCTACCAATTAATTATCTTTGTTAAGGTCTCATCATCATACACCCTTAAACATGCATTCTAAATACATAATAAAGCGAGTATGAAATATAAATAATAATGATATGCGGATGGATACTTAACACATTGATCCTAGATCAAATCTCTCCCTTCTCACTCAAGCTAGCACTAGTACAACTTCTACCCGTTACACTACACTTCTAAAGAAACCTCATATGCATAGAGGGAATAGGTGAGAAGAGAATACAAAGAGAAAGAAGGTGATAAGGCTGGACACGCAGGTCCAATTTAATAAATCGAATTTATTACAACAATTTCTAAAATTGCCCACCCGACTAGTATCCATCCGATATGCATTATTCATTCAACACAACCACGTATTCACACCACACAAGCATGCTATCAATCAATCTAATCAAATAATTAATCTGATAATTAAGTGATCATCCAATGTTCAAACAACGATTTGATTTTGTTCGAGTCAAACTCGTTTTTGCGAATAAGTACTCAAAGTACGAATTCATGAATTAAATTAAACTACATCATTAAATCTAATTTAACATGTATTTAATACTAATTCATTATTCAATTCCAAATTAAATATTACACTTTTATTCAATAAACCTTTTCGATTTAAATTCCAAATTTAGTCGTAACGCGTCTCAAAGACCGATTAACGTCCAACGTCAATTCAATTAAAGTCCAATGGGCTTTTGATTGATTTCTTAAGGCGTGGACTTTTGGTCAACTCGGGTCAAACCGATAACCAAAGTCCAATCCGGGATTTACCCCATAAGCCCATAAATCAATCTTGGCCCATTAGGCCCAATTGAACATAAAAGGTTCATTAGCCGCAATTGGGCTTTATGGTTAAGGTTTTGGCCCCAATTGGATCCAATCCACTTGGCCTAAACCAAACTTGATAAATCAAGCCCAATAGGCCCAATTACAACTTTAAATTCTAATTTCAAAATTAGGCCCAATAATTAAATCCAAAAATCCAATTTTCACAATTTAATTATCAAAAGTGCATTATATGATTAATCAACTAAATCAACATTTTTTTTTTTAACACCAAATTAGTCCAATTAATCATACTTAATTCATTATTACATGTCAAACACACATAATGAAAAATCAAACCCATTTACATGCTTTGATGCTCTCGGCCAAGGGAGTGATTTCATGTCCAATTCGGTTTCAATCCAATTAATCCGCAATCGACATTAAATACATATCCCGAATGATTTTCAATACATCCAATTATCAAAATCAAAAATTTCCAAGACAACACTAGGGCATATCCAATTCGGCCAACACATGGAATTTAGGGTTTATGTTCAATTCAAAGTACAATCCAATTGACATTAAATTAACATCATCCTACATGATTTTAACTATCAATGATGAATTAAATCAACAAAATTCCAATGATTCAAAAAATCAATTTTGCACGGCCAAGGCATATAATTTGGGGAAAATAATTCCAAATCATTTTCATCAAATTAGTCCAACCAAAATGAATTTAAACATGTTATAAGCATACTCAACAAACAATTCATTCAAATCATGCTCAACAAACATTTACCCAAATTTTAAACCCTACAAATTTCATGCTTGCAACATTAGCTCATGATGCCATTGTTGGTTTATTCTAAGGTCCCAAGATCAAATCAAGACATGAAATTATGTGTGAACACTTCAACGGAGGAGGTAGCGGAATACTCACATTGATCGGTAGAGTCGATGTGGAGACGATTCAAGCCCCAAAAACGCACTGCCATGTAAGCCTACTGCATGCAGTCCACTGCCTACAAAAACAGAAAATTAAGTGAAGAAACGGAGCTCCTAGCTTCGTCGGATGGATCCCGTCTCATGGTCGAACCTCCCTACCACCTTCGCAAGACTTGTAAGTGTGCTAGCACTTGATTTCTCACCATGAGAAACCACTCTTGCTTCCCTTTAGCTCACGGTTTTGGCTTCCAAAAACAGTCCACACTTTGTAGATTTCGTGAGGAGAAGAGGAAATTGAGAGAGAGAAGAATTTGTGTTATGTTAATTAAAATGATTTACCAAAAATCAATTATATTTATGCCATAATTTATTAAATTAATAATAAAATTATGACACATAACATGCAATGGCTTAGAGTATAAAACACTCAATTTCCATGCAATAACATTGAGTGCATTGTACACAATCTACATGCAATGACATTGAGTACAATGTACACAATCTACATGCAAAGCATTAGAATGACATGTGTCATGTGGGCCCCACACGTTTCCAAATGAAAGTGGGCCCACGTGCACTCACGCGTTCGGGTTCGATATTTCCGAAATACCGAGCTTACGTCGCGACGTTAATTCAATCGAATTTAAATAAATAATCGCGCCCGGCGAAATTATTATTTACGTCGCTAACGAATTAATTCTCAATTAACTCGTTTGCCCGAATTAAAATCTAATTTTAATTCCGCGTCGAAATCTAATTTCGTCTAATATATCGAATATATTAATACATCGATTAATTCCGAATTAATCGTTCTCTCTCTTTAGACGATATTTTATCCCGGACAAAACATCTCCGTTGTTAATCATAGATTAATTTTCTCTCTCTTCTATTATAATCCCAGATTATTCAAGAGTGCAAGTTGTGCGTCATCGGTGGATTATCGGGAAGCGACCCATGAGATCCCCGGATAAGTTGGCAGTAAATACGGTCGTCGGAGTGCCCGAATCACGTACGTACCAAGTACTACGTTCTACCGATTTACGAGACAAGGTCGACTCCTAGCAAAGCACCAAGTCTTCCCAAGTTCTCCGGACATATTCATCAAAGAATATCTAGATCTGTATCAAGCGTAGTATACAATTGTATTGTGCATATCGGCCCAGTATCGGATAATCACGTGCTAGGGCTGGGGCTGGATAAGTGTCTGCCCCGTCCGAAACACATATCGGATGTCTGGTAACTAGTCTCTATAATCGGATATTCATGACCTGGCCATAATATCACGATTGGATGCGCATCACTTTAAGAGCACTAATACCGTATCCTGCGTGACATCATCTCCATTACGACTGGAGTGACACTTCCGTCTTGACATCACATCCAATACACTACGATTCTCTGATAAACCCAGAAGAGGTGAACACAGAACCAGTTAAGATCCCCCACCACCAAAACTAAAGTTTACCGATTGTCGTAAGTATTAGCGATGTAAGTCTCAGGTTAAGACTATACACACCTACCTTGATTTCGGCCTCCCATAGACACCTAGTCATAATACCAATGGGATTCCGAAGGGTCTATCCAGAGCGAAGCTGTTTCCCGTACCATCGTGTGAAACACGACCTCCTATCGCACTTGCACAAGTATCCAATACTTATATATATGAGAACTATGCCGTTGTGCCCTCACAACGCGCACAAGTGCAATACTAGTCTATTCCGCATTATCGATGTCCAGTCTCGATAATACTACGACTAGGGATATTTAATGATTAAACCTTTGGGGACTGATACTGTCTCATATCATTCTCAGTCCAGGAACTAATCATAGGGACCTCTCTTATTTATATATCTATGGTGATCTAATCACAAACGATGAGAGTGCAATTTCCTTATTACATAGTTAATTTGCTACAACAACACAATGATCTGTGCAAATAGTGACGCTATGGGTCATATTATCCAACACAATTCCCATTCGAGACAGAACTATTCCGGTGGTTGACGGCTTTATTTCCTGTATTATACTTCCTCCCTTACCAGCAAATGCGTGTGACATCAAAACATGCATCCAGATGATACAGCAGTCAGTTCAGTTTGGGGGAATGTAACTGAAGATCCTAATGCCCACATCAGCAACTTCCTAGAAGTTTACGGCACTTTCAATTACAACTGAGTGGATGAAGAAGCAATGAGACTGCGTGTTTTTCCATATTCTTTGAAAGACAAAGCTAAGGCTTGGCTACATTCACTACCAGCAGGTTCCATCACAACTTGGAACACTCTAGCCACCAAATTCCTTGCAAAGTATTTTCCACCAGCCAGAACTGTAAAGCTAAGGAATGACATCACATCCTTTGTGCAACATGATTCAGAATCCCTCTGCGAAGCTTGGGAAAGATACAAGGATTTGCTCAGAAAATGTCCTCACCATGAGATTGCAAAGTGGCTACAAGTCCAAACTTTCTATAATGGACTTTCTAGAATAATGAGAACCATAATTGATGCTGATGCTGGAGGAGCTTTAATGGCAAAAGGAGAAGATCAGACTTGGGACCTAATTGAAGAAATGGCTAACAACAATTCATTGTGGCCAACAGAAAGGAGCATGATCCAACGAATCACAGGAATTTATGAAGTTGAAGCCAACACAGCAGTGAATGCCAAGCTGGATCTGATTTGTCAAAATCTGGAAACTCTTAACATGAAGGTTAATGCTGGATCCACATGTTCACCATATGGAGGAGCACCAGAATCAGAAGCAAACCAACATGAAGAAATGATGAATTATGACAACAATTTCAACAGACAAGGGAACAATCCATATTCCAACACCTACAAACCAGGGTGGAGGAATCATCCCAATTTTTCATGGAGCAATAATTCAGGGCAAAAGAACAATCCACCATCCGGATTCCAACAACAAAATAAAGGCCAGGAGTATGAGAAAGAATAAATTATAAAAGAATGGATTGCAGAGATGTTCAAAAAGTAACAAGCAACATACAATGCTATGTTTCAAAGCTAATCAGCTTCTATAAAGGCACTAGAAAATTGAATTAGACAACTGGCCAATGCTCAGAGTTACAGACCGCCAGGTAACCTTCTTAGCAACACATAACCAAATCCAAGGAACCGAGGGAAGAAGCAATGTCAAGCCATTACTTTGAAAAGCGGTACTGAAATCAACAAAGATGTTGGAATCAAGGCATCCATTGAGGAAGTTTCAAAAGAAACAGAGTCACAGATGAAGGAAAAAGAAGCAAAGGAAAATGATCGAGAAAGACTCACTCCACCTCCACTTTTTCCACAACGACTTCAGAAAAGTAAACTGGACGAGCAGTTTGCTCGATTCTTGGAGGTCTTCAAAAAGCTGTATATCAACATTCCATTTGCAGAAGCGTTGGAAGAAATGCCCAGCTATGTCAAATTCATGAATGACGTTCTTTCACGAAAGTGGAGATTTGGAGATTACGAAATAGTTGCATTGACAGAAGAATGCAGCACCATCATTCAGAGGAAACTTCCCCCAAAGTTGAAAGATCATGGTAGTTTCACTGTCCCATGCACCATAGGAGAACATTACATCGGTAAAGCTTTGTGTGATTTAGGTGCAAGTGTTAATTTGATGCCTTTTTCGATTTACAGGAAACTGCATATTGGAGAAGCAATGCCCACCTTAGTCTCTTTGCAACTTGCTAATAGAACGCTCGTATTTCCGAGAGGAGTAGTTGAAGATGTGCTGGTCAAAGTCGACAAACTCATTCTCCTAGCAGATTTCATTATCATTGACATGGAAGAAGACAAATATGTACCTATCATCCTTGTGAGACCATTCTTGGCTACATGTCGAACTGTTATTGATGTACAAAAAGCAGAACTAACCATGAAAGTGCAGGACCAAGAAGTTACCTTCAATGTTTTCAAAGCCATGAAATTCCCGAGTGATGAAAAGGAAGATGAATGTTTCAGAATTGATATTATAGATAGTATCATCTAGGATACTGATGCACTACCACTTCCCACGGATAAACTTGAAGCTTGCATCACCAATATGAATGACAGCGAGCTAGATGCTAAAATTCTGGAATGTATCAACTATCTTGACAAATTATTTTGCTTCAAATTGACACCACAGGTGGAAACTTTGGAACTACCGAAGAAAGAGCGAATTAAGCCCTCGATTGAAGAACCACCGCAGCTGGAGCTAAAGCTACTTCCGAGCCATCTCAGGTATACATTCTTAGGAAACTCTTCTGAATTACCTGTGATTATTTCTTCGTCGCTAACATTGGAACATGAAGAAAAGTTGCTGAGAGTGTTACGTGAACACAAGAAAGCCATTGGCTGGACTATAGCAGACATTCGAGGCATTAGTCCATCATTTTGCATGCACAAGATTCTGATGAATGACGAGTACAAACCCACAGTGAAGCATCAATGGAGACTAAATCCAATCATGAAGGAGGTCGTGAAGAAAGAAATTATCAATTGGTTGGATATCGGCATCATCTACCCCATCTCTGACAGCACATGGGTGAGTCCTATCCAATGTGTGCCAAAGAAAGAAGGAATTACTATAGTCACAAATGAAAGAACGAGCTGATTCCAACAAGAATGGTGATTGGATGGAGAGTATGCATGGACTACAGGAAACTGAACAAAGCAACAAGGAAAGATCATTTCCCGTTATCATTCATTGACTAGATGCTAGATAGATTGGCGAGACATGAGTTCTATTATTTTCTGGACAGATATTCGGGGTACAATCAGATTGCCATCGCCCTAGAAGATCATGAGAAGACCACTTTTACATGTCCGTATGGTACTTTTGCTTTTTGCAGAATGCCATTTGGACTATGTAATGCTCCTGCCACATTTCAACGTTGCATGATGGCCATCTTCTCAGATATGCTGGAATAAAGTATGGAGGTTTTCATGGATGATTTCTCTATGTTTGGAGACTCGTTCGACCATTGCTTGTAAAATCTAGAAAAGATGCTACAAAGATGTGAAGATACCAACCTGGTACTCAACTGGGAGAAATGCCACTTCATATTGCTGGAAGGCATTGTCTTGGGACATTGGATCTCCCAAAAGGGAATCGAGGTAGATAAAGCAAAGATCGAAATAATTAAAAAACTAGCTCCACCAATATCTGTTAAAGGGATTCAGAGTTTTCTCAGACATGCAGGCTTTTACAGGATATTTATAAAAGACTTCTCCAAGATTGCTAAACCTCTGTGCAACCTTCTGGAGAAAGATGTGCCTTTCAACTTCACCAAAGAATGCCACGAAGCTTTTGAGATCTTAAAACAGAAGCTGGTCTCCGCCCCCATCATAGTAGCACTAGACTGGACTCTTCCATTGGAGGTGATGTGCGATGCTAGTGACTTTGCTGTAGGTGTAGTTTTGGGACAACGCAAAGAAAAATTTTTCCATTCCATTAACTACGCCAGCAGAACTCTGAATGAAGCTCAACTCAACTACACAATCACTAAAAATGAGTTGCTCGCAGTTGTGTTGCTTTTGATAAATTCTGCTATTATCTACTGGGTCCCAAAGTAGTAGTTTACACAGATCATTCAGCAATCAAATATCTGATCGCGAAGCAAGATGCCAAACCTAGATTGATCCGATGAGTGCTTCTACTGCAAGAATTTGATGTGGAGATCCGAGATAAGAAATGGACAGAAAACCAAGTGGCAGATCACTTATCAAGGCTCGAGAATGGAGAAACAGCTGGCAATGAACTGACAATCAAATAAACTTTTCCAGATGAACAGTTGTTTGCCATGAAATAACATGATGTCCCTTGGTATGCTGACTATGTAAACTATATAGTATCAGGAAAATGGCCGTTGGAATGGACACATCAGCAACGAAAGAATTTCTTGAAAGAAGTCAAACATTATGTCTGGTATGAGCCGTACTTGTTCAAAATTTGTGCTGATCAATTACTGAGACATTGTGTTCCACAGCAGGAGGTCAATAGTGTTCTGCAGCATTGTCATTCATCACCATACAGTGGACACTTCAGTGGGAATAAAACTGCAGCCAAAGTCCTACAATCAGGTTTGTTCTGGCCCACTTTTTTAAAGACTGTAGACAACAGAACCTGGGCGACGCTGTTCTAGGCTCGCGGCCTAGTTGGGAAGTACGAAATAACATGGAGTCGCCACCCGGTGTGAACCGGGACAAAGATTTAAGGCCGCACTCACCCATCGCAAGGGAAGACCTCAAACCGTTGGGTTCGGAATGGTCCCTTACTTATGTCACTTGTGATGATATAATTTGTGCAATGAATCAACCAAGTCTACTCAATAATCATGCTCAAGGGTACTTAGATCTAACATGCTTTCATCCAAATAATTCCACGTAATGTAACACAACAAGCATATTGAACCATTAAATCAACATGTATAAATCATTACCCAAACGCATCATAAACTAAGAACATGCATAATGAACAACCTAAACATGCTTTAACAAATAAATAACAAACTAAATTAAACCATGCTTTAAATAATAAACAAATAACCTAAAGACTATAACATGCTCAAATACAAGTTAGGATGAGACGAGATACGTGTATCTTAAGTGGTACGTGGCATTGTATCCCGAGTGCAGACCATACTACCGTCCATTCAGAATCGGCTATAAAATTTACGTCCGGGTTTCCATCCTATATACCACAAAAGGGAACACATATCCCGCTCATCCAACAATCACATCATGCTTCAAACGACTCTCATGCAATTATATATCAAAAATAATAAAACAAAAATAAAGAAGATAAGTAAAAAAGGTACCCTCAGGTCTAACCTCTTTGTCGTCTAAGAAAGGGCGTTACACGTCCGTTGGAAGGGAGATTGATCCGATGCTTTTCCAATTCGTCTACTCAACATTTTCCCTCATTGTTTTGATGCTTGGGCTGCTGTTTTAAGTCCGTTTCGCTGCTGTTTCGCTGCTCTGTTTCAGGTCACTGTTTTGGTCGTTTAGTGGACTGTTTTGAGTGATTTTTAAGGCTTAGGGGGGGTGCATTTGTAAGGATTTTTTAGGGAAACTTTATGGAGGTTTTTGGGATGGTGTTTAGGTGATTTTAGGACTGTTTTATAGGCCAAAGTCGCAACAAAAACTGACCAGAACAGCAAGCTAAACTCGGCAGTTCACTGGTGCAGTGGGGTGTTTTCAGGGACTGTTTTGGGGCTGTGAATGGGGCTGTGTTTGGAGGGTGTTTAGTGCGACTTTAGGGCTGTCAATAAGGTTTATTTGAGGGTGTTTTAGAGCTGTGAATGGGGGCTGGAACTCGGCAATGGAGGGTTAAGTTTAGGGCTTGGGCGTGAAGGGTGTTTATGATGGAGGGAAGGTGCGGCAATGGAGGCTATTGGATCTTGAAGGTGCGGCAATGGAGGCTTCAGGGGGATGCTTGGGCGTGCAATGGAGGCTTAAGAGAGTGCTTTAGGCGTGTGAGAGAGATGTATGTGTGCTAGGTTTTGAATGGGGGGTGAAGGCCTCTTTTTATAGGCAAAGAGAGAAGATTTTCCTAATTTGAATAGGAAAGAATCTCCTAATTGGTTCTTCATAAGGAATAGATCTCCTTATTTGGGGTGGTGATTGGATTTGATTTGGTAGGGATTTGATTTGATTTCTTTTAATTAGGAAGGGATTTGACTTGATTTAGGCATGTGTCTAAATGTGATTTTGGCTATTTAGGAAGGCTATGGGCGTGAATGGTGTCTCATGGGCGTGGGTTTGGCTTGGCTTGGTGGGCTTGGGTATTTTGGGTTTGGTAAGTGGTTTGTGGGGTTTTGGGCCTAAGATAAGCTTTGAAACGGAAGTCCAACAAGCAACCGAAGCTCAAACAACGAGATTAAATCCATCAAAAATTCTATTTTCCAACTTTACCCTTCCAATGTCCGTTTCCTGCGACTTTCATGACTAAAGAAGTAGTTGCCTCCATACGAGACTCATCATTGGGCTAATGTGTAAAAATGCAATGCCTACAGTCGCCCCCACTTTGATGGGACTTGTGCAGTGTGTGACAATGACAATCCTATCAAAGTACGTGCAATGTATTTTTACTTACCTGGCTCGCCAACTGTCACCTGGTCTGCCTGCTGTGCTGAGTTGATAATGCTAAACCCCGTACCTAGGGCGTCGCGGTTGCGTCTCTGTACCTAGAGTGCCGCAGTGATGATGTTGGTTGTCTGGATGCTAACCCCGTACCTAGGGTGTCGCAGTGACGTCTCTGTACCTAGAGAGCCACAAATGTCTGAATAGTCCACATGCCGTACCTGGCGTGCTAACCCCGTACCTAGGGCGTCCTTGTGGTCTGAATGCTAACCCCGTACCTAGGGTGTCACAGTGACGTCTCCGTACCTAGAGAGCCACAAATGTCTGAATAGTCCACATGCCGTACCTGGCGTGCTAACCCCGTACCTAAGGCGTCGCTGTGGTCTGAATGCTAACCCCGTACCTAGGGTGTCGCAGTGATGTCTCCGTACCTAGAGAGCCATGAATGTCTGAATAGTCCACATGCCGTACCTGGCGTGCTAACCCCATACCTAGGGCGTCGATGTGGTCTGAATGCTAACCCCGTACCTAGGGTGTCGCAGTGACGCCTCAGTACCTAGAGTGCCACAAATGTCTGAATAGTCTACATGTCGTACCTGGCATGCTAACCCCGTACCTAGGGCGTCGCTGTGGTCTGAATGCTAACCCCATACCTAGGGTGTCACAGTGACGTCTCCGTACCTAGAGAGCCACGAATGTCTGAATAGTCCACATGTCGTACCTGGCGCGTTAACCCCGTACCTAGGGTGTCGCAGTGACGCCTCCATACCTAGAGTGCCACAAATGTCTGAATGCTAACCCCGTACCTAGGGTGTCGCGGTGACGCCTCCGTACCTAGAGTGCCACAAATATCTGAATGCTAACCCCGTACCTAGGGTATCGCAGTGAGGCCTCCATACCTAGAGTGCCACAAATGTCTGAGTGCTAACCCCGTACCTAGGGTGTCACAGCTGTGATATCTCCATACCCGGAGTGCCGTACCTGGCAAAACTGATCTGATATCTCCATACCCGGAGTGCCGTCCCTGGAAGAAGAAACTGATTTGAACTAATGTGGGTCTCGCCCGCAGAATGCCATACCCGGAAGATCTGATGCTGAACCTAATGTGGGCCTCGCCCCCTGATGCCATACCCGGCAAGTCTGTTACTGATGTTGATCTAATCTGGGCCTCGCCCCCAGGATGCCACACCTGGCGGAACGGATACTGAACTGATGTGGGCCTTGCCCCCAGAATGCCATACCTGGCAAGTCTACTACTGATGCCGATTCTCTATTTTGTACACTGTAGTGCCTCTCTTCGAGATATCTTGATAGCTAAACATATTTTTGTCCTCAACGGATGCTTCACATCAAAGCCAAAGAATTTTCAAAGTACTCGACATACTCAAACCCAATCCGCTGAATGGGTGATCTGAACTAGACTCCTAGTGTGTGTGTGTTCTAAGGCTCCTTCGCAGCTTATTCCTTAAGTCAGCCAACTCGATGATTTCACTTCGGAGAATCGGATCAGTGGGTCTAACCAACCTGGATGTCTGGGTCACATTCTGTGATTACTGTAGCATACTGAACATGATATGGTCTTCTTTTATTGCATCGTCTCTTCTTTTCATCTTGAACTTTCATTTTTTTCTTCTTTTTTTTTCTTTTCTTGACACACCTACCCTTTAAGGTAGCATTTCTCCTCATGGTGGTCCTAATACTCGCCCATGGGTAGCTTCACGCTTATTAGTTATAGGCGGTCTATTTCTTTTTTTCATTGCAGAGACTTTTCTTTCTTTATTTCCCAACCATATCATATATCGTAGCAAAGGAAAATCAGTGTGGACATCCAGGCAAACGGTCATTCACCGATCCACCATCTCTTCAACTAATCATCTCATCAACCACTCAGGCTTCTACTGTTGAGAGATACCTTTATCAAGTGCTTCATGAGTCCAGCCGAGATCAATCCATTCAGAATACCGGATAAAGCGCGTCTCGCGCTTCTCGCTTCTAAGGCTTCTCCCTACAGCACACAATGTCATCACCGGACATATGTTTAACCATCAAAGACTTCTCTCACTCACTCTAAGGAATTCTTTCCTCTTTACTGCTGACCATGTGGGCTTCGCCCCCGGGATCCATACCCAAAATTCAAACTCAAAATGGGCCTTAACCATCAGATTACCATCTGAATCTTAACACCAATGTGGACCTCAGCCCTAGGATTTCTTCCCAAATTCAATACAGTGCTTTCGCTGTTTCTGATTGGCTTGTCTTTGCTGCTTTCTCTTTCATTCTTCGATAGCTGTGAATATAAAACAAAAACACAAAACACGCAAAAAAAGGAATGCAATAATGGGTTATATGTGTGCATGCATGCATGAGTTCTCTTTATCCCGTTGGGTTAGGTCTTCTGCGGGTGACTATTCAGTCTTCTGTCCCTCAAGCAAAATACAACTTCAATCTGTCAACATTGATTGGCTCGGTGAACTCATTCCCTTCCAAGTCCGACAGTCTCACTGCTCCATTTCCCATTACCTTCTGAACAATGTATGGTCCTTCCCAATTTGGTCTGAACTTCCCTCTTGGGTCTGTCGTCGACGGCTTCGACTGCTTAAGTACTAGATCACCTTTCTTGATCTTGGTAGGACGCACCTTCTTATTAAATGCTCGGGCCAACCTCTTCTGATATATCTGCATGTGATGCAAGGACTTCATCCTCTTCTCATCCATCAATGCTAAGTGCTCAAACCTTTGCGAGGTCCATTCTTGTTCAGGTAACTCTGCTTCTGCTAACACCCGCATGGACTGTATCTCAAATTCCACCGGCAGTACCGCTTCCATTCCATAGACTAAAGAGTAAGGCGTAGCTCCGGTCGCCGTCCTCACAGATGTTCTGTACCCCCACAAGGCATACGGCAGCTTATCAGCCCAGTCTTTGTAATTCTCCGTCATCTTCGCCAGAATCGTCTTTATTGTCTTGTTGGCTGCCTCAACTGCTCCATTAGCCTGCGGCCTGTATGGTGAAGACTTATGATGACCTATCCCATACCTCTGTAACATCGCCTTGGTCTCTCCCTGAAACTGGACTCCATTATCCGTAACCACGTGATGCGGCATACCGTACCGGCATATGAGATTCCGGGCTATGAACTAGCCATTTGTTTTGCCGTGACATTACGGAATGACTCGGCTTCTACCCATTTCGAGAAGTAGTCCACTGCTACCACTATAAAGCGATGTCGTTGACGCATTCGGCCGAATCTCTCCATCATATCAATTCCCCATGCTGAGAAAGGCCACGATTCTGACAACCCATGCAATTCTGTATGCGGCAAATGATTCAAATTCCCATGCGCTTGACAATCATGACAGTGCTTTACCAGTTTCGCGCAGTCGGCTTCCATGGTTGACCAGTAAAAGCCTTGTCTCACAATCTTGCGGGACAAGTTCAATCCGTTCATATGTGGTCCACAGACACCAGCATGCACTTCATCCATTATCTTCTGAGCTTCTTCCTTTCTCAAGCATTTCAGCTGAACACCATTCGCTTGCCTTTTGTAGAGTTCTCCCTTCAGACTCACATATTGAGCAGCCAACTTCTGAATGGCGATTCTGTCTTTTTTGCTCACTTTCTCTGGGAATTCCCTATGTTCCAGATACCTTTGAATATCATGATACCAAGGTTTTTCGTCATCGACCTCTACTCCCAAGATCCTCTCTATCTCATAAACCAGTTTGCTGGCTGTTGTCAACACAAGTGGTCTCATCACCAATTTCTCTGGATCTTCCCAGGTTGCGGCTAACGTCGCCAATGCATCTGCCATCTGATTTTCTTCCCGAGGCAAGTGCTGAAATTTGCAGTTAGGGATAGCCTGTGCTAGGTTTCTGAGGTGGAATAAGTACGGCTTCAACCGTTCTTCCTTTAACTCCCATTCTCCTTGCATCTGTCGGGTCACCAACATTGAATCTCCGTAAACATCCACGTTCGTAGCTCTCAAGGCTATTAATGCAGTCAAGCCGAATGCACATGCTTCATACTCAGCCATATTGTTAGTTACCCTGAACGTCAACCTCTTGGCCATAGGCAAAGTTTCTCCCTCAGGGGTGACTATTACAATCCCGATCCCGGCTCATTTGCAGTTCACTACTCCGTCAAAATACATCCTCCATCCTTGGACTGCTATAGCTTGGATTTCTTCATCGGGGAACTCAAATTTGTACTGATCCCCTTCGACAGGTTGCAATGCCAGAAACTCTGCCACAGCTCGTCCTTTAATCACCTTGGAAGTGAGATACTCAATATCAAATTCTGTCAGCAGTACCAACCATCTGCCCAATTTTCCAACTAGTGAAGGCACTGAATGCAGGTACTTCAATGGATTCTCTTTTGCGACCACTCGGATCTTGTAAGACTGGAAATAGTGGCGTAATTTCCTGGACGCCCATACTACTGCCAGACAAATCTTCTCCACTTCCTGATAGCGAGCTTCGTACGAAAGCAGCTTTTTACTGAGGTAGTAGATGGCGTGCTCTACTCCTGTCTCATCGGCTTGTACCATCATCGCCCCCAGCGCTTCGGGTTCAATAGCCAGATAAAGTACCAATGGTCTTACCCTGCCTCGGAGGTTTCAGAATGGGAGGCTTCACCAAGTATTCTCTGATTCTGTCAAATGCTTATTGACACTGCTCATTCCACTTTACTGGCTGGTCTTTCCTCAACAGCTTGAAGATAGGCTCACACACTGACGTCAACTTTGCAATGAACCAACTGATATACTGGATTTTCCCAAGGAATGCTCTGACTTCTTTTTTCTAACCCAACGGGTATCCATGATGGCTTTTAAGACACGGGGTAACATGATGCATGTATTCATGAGATGCATGAGATGTATGCGATGCATGGAATATATAAGTTGGCCCATTATCATTTTAAAGCATTCAATCACACCATTGGCGTGTGCAAACTTGTCCCAGTTGAAAAGGCCCAACAGATTTACACTTTGCGATGATATGGCTAAATGACTTCAAATGATAAGAGGCCCATTCACAAAGTGGCCCACCGGCATTTTAGAAGCTTTTGGCCCACCTGTCAAAGGACACAAACTTGCCCCAGTTTAAATGGCCCAACAAGTTCACATCTTTTGACAAAAGGTCCAACTGGATCCAAATGGCGGTGGTCCAATACAAAAACATAAAATAAACAACTACCATTTTTTCATGGCTAAATTCCACAAGTGGGTTCACGGGACGCGGACAAAGGCTCTCGTTTGACGAAGGATTACCCACAACTAGGACTCCCCACTCAAGGGTTCAAGCGACCAAGTGAGTGCACCTTTTTTATACCTTACGGTACGTGCCAACGAGTTACGGTGTGTGACTAACTGTCGAATGGATTTCCCGTTGTTGATTCCCCAGAGGGAGGGTGGAGCGAGGCTCTCTTAAGTACCCAAGCCCCTTAGGCTCTTATCGCTTGGTGTCAGGAATAAACAACAAGTCCTCCAAACTAGTCTGTCACGACGAGCTACAAGCGATGATTTATCTAGGTGCCTTCACAGCTTTTCCCCGAAGGGTAGTGAGTGAAGGAAGACACCCAACCATCACCTAGCTTCAACAAAGCCTTTAATTAACCCCCTCAACCCACTATAGAAATGGTCAACTAATGCACAAATTATACACATCACAAGACATGATTTCGAGGCCATTCTCTAAATATCCCAGTGGAGTCGCCAGACTGTAGACAACAGAACCTGGGCGACGCTGTTCTAGGCTCGCGGCCTAGTTGGGAAGTACGAAATAACATGGAGTCGCCACCCGATGTGAACCGGGATAAAGATTTAAGGCCGCACTCACCCATCGCAAGGGAAGACCTCAAACCGTTGGGTTCAGAATGGTCCCTTACTTATGTCACTTGTGATGATATAATTTGTGCAATGAATCAACCAAGTCTACTCAATAATCATGCTCAAGGGTACTTAGATCTAACATGCTTTCATCCAAATAATTCCACGTAATGTAACACAACAAGCATATTGAACCATTAAATCAACATGTATAAATCATTACCCAAACGCATCATAAACTAAGAACATGCATAATGAACAACCTAAACATGCTTTAACAAATAAATAACAAACTAAATAAACCATGCTTTAAATAATAAACAAATAACCTAAAGACTATAACATGCTCAAATACAAGTTAGGATGAGACGAGATACGTGTATCTTAAGTGGTACGTGGCATTGTATCCGAGTGCAGACCATACTATCGTCCATTCGGAATCGGCTATAGAATTTACGTCCGGGTTTCCATCCGATATACCACAAAAGGGAACACATATCCCGCTC
The DNA here is from genome assembly GCA_019454045.1 of Zanthoxylum bungeanum. NCBI lineage: Eukaryota > Viridiplantae > Streptophyta > Magnoliopsida > Sapindales > Rutaceae > Zanthoxylum > Zanthoxylum bungeanum. The sequence goes on from SKCR01039800.1 coordinate 23,594, forward strand.
ATCCAACAATCACATCATGCTTCAAACGACTCTCATGCAATTATATATCAGAATAAAATAACAAAAATAAAGAAGATAAGTAAAAAAGGTACCCTCAGGTCTAACCTCTTTTATCGTCTAAGAAAGGGCGTTACACGTCCGTTGGAAGGGAGATTGATCCGATGCTTTTCCAATTCGTCTACTCAACGTTTTCCCTCGTTGTTTTGATGCTTGGGCTGCTGTTTTAAGTCCGTTTCGCTGCTGTTTCGCTGCTCTGTTTCAGGTCACTGTTTTGGTCGTTTAGTGGACTGTTTTGAGTGATTTTGAAGGCTTAGGGGGTGCATTTGTAAGGATCTTTTAGGGAAACTTTATGGAGGTTTTTGGGATGGTGTTTAGGTGATTTTAGGACTGTTTTATAGGCCAAAGTCGCAACAAAAACTGACCAGAACAGCAAGCTAAACTCGGCAGTTCACTGGTGCAGTGGGGTGTTTTCATTCAGGGACTGTTTTGGGGCTGCGAATGGGGCTGTGTTTGGAGGGTGTTTAGTGCGACTTTAGGGCTGTCATAGGTTTATTTGAGGGTGTTTTAGGCTGTGAATGGGGGCTGGAACTCGGCAATGGAGGGTTAAGTTTAGGGCTTGGGCGTGAAGGGTGTTGATGATGGAGGGAAGGTGCGGCAATGGAGGCTATTGGATCTTGAAGGTGCGGCAATGGAGGCTTCAGGGGATGCTTGGGCATGCAATGGAGGCTTAAGAGAGTGCTTTAGGCGTGTGAGAGAGATGTATGTGTGCTAGGTTTTGAATGGGGGGTGAAGGCCTCTTTTTATAGGCAAAGAGAGAAGACTTTCCTAATTTGAATAGGAAAGAATCTCCTAATTGGTTCTTCATAAGGAATAGATCTCCTTATTTGGGGTGGTGATTGGATTTGATTTGGTAGGGATTTGATTTGATTTCTTTTAATTAGGAAGGGATTTGACTTGATTTAGGCATGTGTTTAAATGTGATTTTGGCTATTTAGGAAGGCTATGGGCGTGAATGGTGTCTCATGGGCGTGGGTTTGGCTTGGCTTGGTGGGCTTGGGTATTTGGGTTTGGTTTGGGTTTGGTAAGTGGTTTGTGGGGTTTTGGGCCTAAGATAAGCTTTGAAACGGAAGTCCAACAAGCAACCGAAGCTCAAACAACGAGATTAAATCCATCAAAAATTCTATTTTCCAACTTTATCCTTCCAACGTCCGTTTCCTGCGACTTTCATGACTAAAGAAGTAGTTGCCTCCATACGAGACTCATCATTGGGCTAATGTGTAAAAATTCAATGCCTACAAAGATGCTTACTTATTTGCTCTTCAATGTGATAGGTACCAAAGAATGGGAAATATATCAAGGAGAAATGAAGGACCTCTGCAAAACATTCTAGAAGTGGAGATATTTGATGTATGGGGGATTGATTTTATGGGACCCTTTGTTCCATCATTCAGAAACCTGTATATACTATTTGCAGTAGACTACGTCTCCAAATGGGTTGAAGAAATTACACTGCCATCAAATAACTCAAAAGTGGTGATAAAATTCCTTAAAAAGAATATTTTCACTCACTTCGGAACACCTCGGGCAATTATCAGTGATGGTGGCACACATTTCTGCAACAGATACTTCGATGCACTTCTATCCAAATACGGAGTTACTCATAAAATTGCCACTGCCTACCATCCACAGTCAAATGGACAAGTTGAAGTTTCAAACTGGGAGATCAAAAGAATCTTGGAGAGAACCGTTGGATCAATAAGAATGGACTGGTCTACAAAACTAGATGACGTATTATGGGCCTACCAGACAGCTTACAAGATACCCATTGTATGTCCCCATATCAAATGGTGTTTGGGAAAGTGTGCCATCTGCCAGTGGAGCTTGAACACAAAGCGTACTTGGCACTAAAGAAGTTAAATCTTGATCTATAAGCAGCATGAGAGAAACGACTATACCAACTCAATGAATTGGAGGAATTTCACCTACAAGCTTATGAGAATGCCATATTATACAAAGAAAAGACCAAGCAATGGCATGATCGAAAAATAGTGCGCAAATAACTGGAACCAAGGCAACATGTGTTGTTATACAATTCAAGATTGAAACTTTTCCCTGGAAAGTTGAAATCAAGGTGGTCAGGTCTATTTTTGATTACTCAGGTTTTACCATATGGAGCTGTTAAGTTACTTGATCCCAACACCAATGAAACATTCAAAGTTAACAGTCAGCGTGTCAAGCACTAATGGGGAGAATCATTTGAGCGATAAAAAGAAAGTGTCACACTTTCAGATCCAGTCTAACATTCGGGCAGTCATGTCTAGATGAAGACATTAAACTTAGCGCTAGCTGGGAGGCAACCCATACAATTTGTCTATATATTCAGATTTGGTGTGTTTTATTTTGGTGTGTTTAATTTTTACAGGTAAAATCATTTCATGATGGAAGACGTTCTCGCAAATCTTCACTAGCAATTTCCTTATCTCCTTTAAAACTCTCTGATGAAAGTCTACAAAGCTCGCTTGGAACGAATGAGACTGCTGATGATCAAAGACATTCCTAATGACATTCGTTGGATTATTAAAGCACGGGTCCAATTGGCAGGTGAGTCATCTGACTCTTTTATTTCATATCTGCTATAAATATGCATGCATGACATGTAATACTCGTTGTTGTTCTTTAGGAATGATGCCTGATAACCGTGAAGATAAAATTAAATTCATTAGGGATGGCTTGAGTAAGGAGTCTTTGGATGACATATCTAAGACTCTTGAGACACATTCAGTGGATATGTGCATCATGCAATTCACATGTTATATACACAATTTCGAAAAGAAAGACAACAATTAAGTCTCGTGAATCTGACTCTAAAAGACCCTGTTTGTTTGGACAATTATGACCCATAACATCACTATTTGTACAGAACATTGTGTTGTTGTACAAATTAACTATGTGACAAAGGAAATTGCTCTTTTATCATTTGTAATTGATTACCGGGATATATAAATGATAAAAGTCCATATGATTAGTTCCAGATTAATAAGATATGAGACAGTATTAATCCACTAAGGTTTAATCATTAAAACATCCCTAGTCGTAGTATTATCGAGATTGGACATCGATAATATGAAATAGACTAGTATTGCACTTGTGCGTGTTATGGGAGCATAACGACATAGTTCTCATATATTTAAGTATTGGATACTTATGCAAGTGTGATAGGAGGTTGTGTTTACCGATGATACAAAAACAGCTTCTCTCTGGATAGACCCCTCCGAATTCCATTGGTAGTATGACTATGTGTCTATAGAAGTCCGAATCGGGGTAGGTGTATTTGGTCTTAACATGAGACTTGAATCGCTAATACTTGCGACAATCAATATACTTTGGTTTTGGTCGTTCAGGGATTTAACAGGTTCTGAGTACGCCTCTTCTGGGTATTTTGAGAATCATAGTGTATTGGGTGTGATGTCAAGATGGAAGTATCACTTCAGTCATATGGAGATGATGGTCACGTAGGATATGGAACTGGTGCTCTTATATGCTGCAGCTATCGGGATAATATGACTAGGTCATGTTTATCCAATTATAGAGACTAGTAACCAAAGATCTGATATATGCTTCGTATGGGGTGACCGGCGGCGTAAACACACACGTATAACGCAAGCGCATGTATCGTTCAAGTAGTATAAAAATATCGATCCCACAAGGACTTAATTCCTATTGTTATTATTAATTATTGAATCTATTTATTTACAAATATCTAATTGAGGGTGAAGAGAATGATTGCTTGATTGATTTGGTTGATTGTAGTTTTGTAAAATAAATAAATAAATAAAAAGAAAAAAGAAAATACTAAGGAAAATAACAAAAGACAGAAAGATATAGGGTTGTGAATCATTCTAATATCTTTTAAAAGATGAAGTGATTATTTTATGTTTGTGTAATAAATCAGTTTACTAACCTGGAACACGAAATTATGCAAAAGCCTCTGTCGATGGTCAGACGCAAATACCCAGTTTAACCCAATTGAACCATATGTCTATGTCAACCAAATTACCTGGATTCATTAAGTTTAAGTTCCAATTATGGCTACCCCCGCCCGACATGTATATGTCTATCCTATAAGGAAATCTATTAAAGGGTTATCTATCATCAAGGAAGATCGTGGGCTATTAAGTCTAAGGCTGAAACCTAAAATTCCTTTGTCAAGTTTATTTTAGATTTACCACATCTTATTGGTGATCAGACAATAAGAAGCATTAAGCTTAAGACTTAATAAGTAAACGTTTAAATTAGCCAAACTATAAAATAACCCCTTATAAACCGGTGATATTAGAATTCATCACACCCCAGATAACTAACTTAGTTACGACACATAACTAGGGCTAGTAAAAACTTAAATAAAATAAAAGACATAAAGTAAATGCTGAAAAGTAAATTGCTGAAAAGTAAATGACGGAAAGTAAATGCTGAAATTAAATACTGAAAATTAAATACTGAAAATTAAATGCTGAAAGTAAATTGCTGAAAAGTAAATGCTGAAAGTAAATTGCTGAAAAGTAAATAAAGTAAAAGTACAATAAAAGAAAATACTGAGGTAAAATGATCCACTTTTATTACTTCTATTTTAGATATCTCCCCTAATATAATATATTAGCTTTGCATGATAATTACCTACCAACCTATAGGCGGTATCCAGATTAAGTCAAATTAATAATTAATTACCAATCGACCAATCGGGCGGTATCCAGTTTAGTCATGTGAAAACCAATTTAAATAATTACCAACCGACCAATATGGCGGTATCCTCGTTAAGTCAGGTTTTAACTAGTTTATATATTATAATTAAGGGAGATTAATCTAATATTAGTATAAAAGTTTTACCTTTTACCCCAGCAAAGGGGAGTTACCTCCTCATTACTGAAAAGTAAAAACTGAAAATTAAAGAAAGAAAAGTACTGTGCGTAAAAGTAAATTGCGGAAAGTAAAAACTGAAAAGTAAAGAAAAAAAGTGCGAAAGCGAGGAAATTAATTACTGAAAGCTATAAATAAACAAACAAGATACAATCTTCTTAGTATTCTTAAGAAATTCCTTAGAAGAAAGTATGAATTTACAAATGAAATGGCTTGGTATTTATAGGCAAAATTTTGCCTCCATCAAATCATCCACCAAATCAATTATTAATTGCTCCACTAATTGCTTCACCAAATCCATTATTAATTGCTCCACTAATTGCTTATCATGTTTGGTGGTGATTTGATAATTTTAATTATTTTTTTATTAATTTATTTTTTGCTTTCAAAATGATTGAAAATGACTTTAATAATTACACACAACACACTTCTGGATGGTTCATCAATTTCGGTCATGAAATCTTCAAAATTCTAAATTATTTTGTCTTTCACAGTTGTAGATCTTTGATTATTCTTTAATCTGGAACTTGAATCAACTTAATCCGATATCGGAGTAAAACGTTATGCCCAAAATACGACAGATGCGCAAAATTGGAAATTACAAAACTGCACTTCATTAAAACGCCCTTTCAAGTTTCCAATCTCTAAAATTAATATGTCAAGTCCAATTTTTGCCCTTATTTGACCCACATTTCGTCCTAAATGTTTTCATTGTGTCCCAATATTATTTTCTCTGCAAAATAAACTAAAACATATCAATACGTTCATCAAACCCGAGAAATTAAACAAAATATTAAGTAAAAGGGGCGGTAAATATTGATATATTTTCCGCTCATCACACCCCAAACCTAACATTTTGCTAGTCCTCGAGCAAAACAATAAAATAAAATACAAGAAACAATTAAAATTAAACTAAGCCAATTTCCTAGGGATCACGGTTGCATTTAGCATATGCAACAAGCCTTTAAACCCCTAGGTGTCTCTAGTGGACGAGTTATAGTCTCGTGAGGGCTTACATCAACGATACCCATAAACGTTTTACAAAAGTAAAAAGGTAGTGAAACTAATTCACACAAAAGCAAAAAGACAAGCGAAAATAGAATAAAGGAGTTAGTGACTAATCATGTGAAACTTCTACTCCAGTTACTAGTTGTTTTCTTTCTTTCTAAATTACTGAATAAGTAAATTCTCCTATTATATTTACCATTCTCCATATACACAGCCAACACAATATTAAACAACTCATTTTTGCCCACAACAGTCATATGTGCAGTTGATAAGAGAGTAATATTTTTGTCCTAAAGTTCTATCAGATTTCACACCTTTTTGTAGCAATTGAATAATTTTTCTCATTTTTCTGATTTTTTTTTTCATTTTTCTCTATTTTTATTTACATACAATATCTTCCATCTATGTAACAAGCTTTGGGTCGGTGACTCCCAAACCAGTTGGCTTTAGGGCACCAGGTGTTAAGACACCTCTACGGACTTAATTACTCAGACTTCAGATATATATATATTTTTTGCAGCATCTTTGATCCATGTAGCGAGTTTTGGGCCAGTGACTCCCAAACCAGTTGGTTTTATGGCACTAGGTGTTAAAAACACCCTTACAGACTTAATAATTCAGATCTCAGATTTTTTTTTTTTCCATTGCTTTTTGAGATGCTTCCTCCAATTAAACTAGAGCACTGAATATTACAAACTTTTCAATTTTAGCTCATGTCCGTATGTTACTATATATGTTGATAATACCTGCTAACTGAGCATATGAAGATCCATTTTAGTCAGTATTATGGAGAATTCACAAATTAAATAATTCAAAAGGAAATAAACAAAAATTAACTTGTTCCGAATTAGGTTTGAGATACGTCTCAGGAGTGAAAACTCCTTACTCAGCTATCTCTTACCAATTTCACATTTTTAGTCAAAATAAAAACGCAAAATATATTGTAATTTTTGAAAAAATTTCAATTTTTTTTTGTATTTTTCGAAAAATTTTGGCCTAAAAAAAAAAACACACAAACTAAAAATAAGGTTCTGATCAACTAATTTCCTCCCCCAAACCTAAATGAGACATTGTCCCCAATGTCTTAAACAAGAAGAAAAGTTTATAAGATAATACCTGGTTAGCCGAAATGCTACAGGAAATTAAAGGTTAAGATCCAGATTAATCTGACGCCTCTTACCACAATCGTCCTCAGACCAATTTATCTTTGAAAGGATAGGGTCAACTTGTGGTTCATAGGCTAAGAGTTGGTCTATTAGATCCGGAGCAGTTCTGGCAGTAAAGAGGAGTTCTTTTAAAGATTTTGACACGAACCCATTTCTCCGAGCATCATCAAGAAACACACAAAGAAAATCATAAAATCCTTCAACGTTGGACAGTCCAAGCGGTTTCTGGTGTATGTTCAGGTTTGCCCAAGATAGCAATATAAAAATTTCCTCCAATGTACCCAAGCCACCTGGCAAAGCAATAAAAGCATCAGCACGGTTAATCATTTCTACCAATCGTTCAGACATACATGGCACAATCAGTTCCTCTCCGTTTGATGGTTCAATAAGATTTGCCTCTACCAAGGGTTTTGGGATGATTCCCAAAACGTGACTGCCTCCTTTCTGTACGGCCTTTGAGACGATCCCCATTAGTCCAAGATTGCCTCCGCCATATATTAAGTGCATATTCCTTGCAGCTAAGACTCGACCCAATTCCTGTGCTGCTTCTATGTATTGTGGTTTAGTACCAACACTACTACCGCAAAACACACAGATATTTTCAACTCGTCTTCTTGAAGTGGCTTCCATGTTTTACTCTGGATGTCTTCAAAAGTGCAATGATGAGTTGAATTTATAGTATCTGAAAAGGGTGAGTAATAATAGCACTAGTATCTTCCAAAGGACGATTGTTAGCTAAAAAAGAAAATAAACCGTGAAAGGTCAAAAAGTCTGGATCCTGTCTACGAAAATAAAGATAATTACAACAGAAAAGCAAATCCAAGCAATAATTAAGGCAACGGAATTGTGTACGCAATACGCCATTCGGTTAGTATAAATTCATAAGGATACGTCTCAAGAATTAATTCTTTACTCAACCATCACAAATGAATTAGCTCTCTTCTTTCTGATTGCCAAACACCATTCCTTTTGTCTTAAAATGCTCCGTTTGTGCTTTTCCCTACAAAAATAAACACAAAATTAAAAACTCTACAACATGTATACACAAAATATAAAAACAGAAATTACAACAAAGTGCATGGGTTGCCTCCCTACTAGCGCTAAATTTTTCATCTTCAGCTAGACGTGACTGAAATATATCTGTCAAGGAGGTTCATCGTTGTTTTGGATGTCCGATTAAAGACAATCCCATGAACGTGCTTTTGAAGGGTCTCTTCCAACGGTAAAGTGGCAAAAAGAGTTTTGTCCCATTCAGTGCTTGTGCCACCTTTTTAATCTTTGTTGCTCCAGTGGTTCCTGAAAAGAAAGAAATAAAATCAGGAGGTCTTGTATGGTGCTTGATCTTGAATGGAAGTTCCATTCTATCAAGCTTCTGGGTGATATCTTTGATTTGTACTCCCAAAAACAATGATGTTTTTTCTGAACGCTCTGGATCTTTAATAAGTTCAGACATTTGCTCCTCCATTTGCTCTGCTTCTTGCTCCACCTTTTCTTCACAGATGAATTTTAAAATTTCCGTATTCAATTCTTCATCTGTCATCTGTGAAATGCATGCTCCATAAGTATCTGCCTGAGGATGTAAAGATGTTTCTGACATTAGGTTTTCATCCTCTGATACAACTGGAATGGATGGTTTAGGTAGATCTTCATCAAACATCATGGTAAAGCATGCTCCAAGATCTTCATTTTGAGGATGAAAAGTATCATCCTCATTTGTTGGTGCAATTGGTACTAACAGCTCAGCTTCATCCTCGTCAGAATCTGAATAATAAAAATCAAATCGAGACTTTGCCGGTTCGGGCTCCTGAACTGATACCTCTGGTTGTTGATACTGCCCAGCCTCCTCCTCTGTTGAAGTGTCATTGTGAACTGATTGGTACTCGAAGGCTTCATCAGTGTCATCTGAAACTGGTTCTTGAGGTATGTAGTTCTGGTTTTCTGTGAATTGTCTCATTTGATCTGTCATCCTCTGTATAGACGCCGCTTGACTCTGAATTTGTGCATCTAATTGAGCTTCCCGTTCTTCGAGCCAATGTTTGAGCATGTTGATCAACTGATCTTCCTCTGATGGTTCTGATTATGGATGGAGATCGTAGATGTATGGTGGATAAGATGGAAAGTATGATGGTTCTTCATACCATGAAGGATCTTGATAGCTCTGCCACCCTGGATGGTAGTTGTATCGCAATAATATCTAGGGTGGTTACCATTACATATGTCACATCTCCCCATTGCGTCTTGTTGAGCAAATGTGGTATTGCTTGGTTCTGGCATCCAGTGATTAAGTTGGGTTGGACAACAGGCCTCAGAAAACCGGACTATTGCTCCCAGATTTGGGGTGTATCTTATTCTAGTAAAGCTCATGATCTCTCAATCTCCCAATAATGTTCCATTTTTCAATCACCTGAAAACAAAAGAAAGAAATAAAAATTACAGATAAAAATAAAGAAAATTAGATACAAGTAAATTAGATAGCTTCAAAATTAATAACTCAAGAAAAATAAGTCCCCGGCAACGGCGCCAAAAACTTGACCGGCTTAAACACACACGTATAACGCAAGCGCACGTATCGTTCAAGTAGTATAAAAATATCGATCCCATGAGGACTTAATTCCTACTGTTGTTATTAATTATTGAATCTATTTATTTACAAATATCTAATTGAGGGTGAAGAGAATGATTGCTTGATTGATTTGGTTCATGTAGTTTTGCAAAATAAATAAATAAATAAAAAGACAAAAGAAAATACTAAGGAAAATAACAAAAGACACAAAGATCTAGGGTTGTGAATCATTCTAATATCTTTTAAAAGATGAAGTGATTATTTTATGTTTGTGTAATAAATCAGTTTACTAACCTGGAACACGAAATTATGCAAAAGCCTCTGTCGATGGTCAGACGCAAATACCCAGTTTAACCCAATTGAACCATATGTCTATGTCAACCAAATTACCTGGATTCATTAAGTTTAAGTTCCAATTATGGCTACCCCCGTCCGACAGGTATATGTCTATCCTATAAGGAAATCTATTAAAGGGTTATCTATCATCAAGGAAGATCGTGAGCTATTAAGTCTAAGTCTGAAACCTAAAATTCCTTTGTCAAGTTTATTTTAGATTTACCACATCAATCTTATTGGTGATCAGACAACAAGAAGCATTAAGCTTAAGACTTAATAAGTAAACGTTTAAATTAGCCAAACTATAAAATAACCCCTTATAAACCGGTGATATTAGAATTCATCACAACCCCAGATAACTAACTTAGTTACGACACATAACTAGGGCTAGTAAAAACTTAAATAAAATAAAAGACAAAGTAAAATGCTGAAAATTAAATGACGGAAAGTAAATGCTGAAATTAAATACTGAAAATTAAATACTGAAAAGTAAATGCTAAAAGTAAATTGCTGAAAAGTAAATAAAGTAAAAGTACAATAAAAGAAAATGCTGAGGTAAAAGGATCCACTTTTATTACTTCTATTTTAGATATCTCCCTTAATATAATATATTAGCTTTGCATGATAATTACCTACCAGTCATATAGGCGGTATCCAGATTAAGTCAAATTAATAATTAATTACCAACCTACCAATCGGGCGGTATCCAGTTTAGTCAGGTTAAAACCAATTTAAATAATTACCAAGCGACCAATATGGCGGTATCCTCGTTAAGTCAGGTTTTAACTAGTTTATATATTATAATTAAGGGAGATTAATCTAAATATTAGTAATAAAAGTTTTACCTTTTATCCCAGCAAAGGGGAGTTACCTCCTCATTACTGAAAAGTAAAAACTGAAAATTAAAGAAAGAAAAGTACTGTGCGTAAAAGTAAATTGCGGAAAGTAAAAACTGAAAAGTAAAGAAAAGAAGTGCGAAAGCGAAAATTAATTACTGAAAGCTATAAATAAACAAACAAGATACAATCTTCTTAGTATTCTTAAGGAATTCCTTAGAAGAAAGTATGAATTTACAAATGAAATGGCTTGGTATTTATAGGCAAAATTTTGCCTCCATCAAATCATCCACCAAATCAATTATTAATTGCTCCACTAATTTCTTCACCAAATCCATTATTAATTTCTCCACTAATTGCTTATCATGTTTGGTGGTGATTTGATAATTTTTATTATTTATTTATTAATTTATTTTTTGCTTTCAAAATGATTGAAAATGACTTTAATAATTACACACAACACACTTCTGGATGGTTCATCAATTTCGGTCATGAAATCTTCAAAATTCGAAATTATTTTGTCTTTCAAAGTTGTAGATCTTTGATTCTTCTTTAATCTGGAACTTGAATCAGCTTAATCCGATATCGGAGTAAAACGTTATGCCCAAAATACGACAGATGCATAAAATTAGAATTCCAAAACTGCACTTCATTAAAACGCCCTTTCAAGTTTCCAATCTCCAAAATTAATATGTCAAGTCCAATTTTTGCCCTTATTTAACCCAAATTTCGTCCTAAATGATTTCATTGTGTCCCAATATTATTTTCTCTGCAAAATAAACTAAAACACATCAAAAAGTTCATCAAACCCGAGAAACTAAACAAAATATTAAGTAAAAGGGGCGGTAAATATTGATATATTTTCCGCTTATCACGGGGCAGACACAATTCCAGCCTCAGGCCTAACACGTGACATCCGATACTGGATCGCAATACGCAATACTATGTATATTACGCCTGATATAGATTACATATTCCTTTAAGAATATTTCTGGAGAATTGGGTAGGCACGGTGCTTTGCTAGAAGCCAACCATGTCTTGTAAATCGGTGAAAACGTAGAACTAGGTACGTACGTGTTCGGATAGTCCGACGACCGGATTTACTGCCAACATATCCGGGGATCTCATGGGTCACTTCCCGAGATTCACCGATGACGTATGACTCGCACATTATTAATCTGGGATTAATTAATTGAGAAAAAAAAATTAATCTGGGATTAATTAAGGAGATATTTTATCTGGGATAAAATATTATTTAAGAGAGAGAACGATTAATTTGGAATTAATCGATAAAATAATATATTCGATATATTAAACGAAATTAGATTTCGACACGGAATTAAAATTAGATTTTAATTCGGGCGAACGAGTTAATTTAGAATTAATTCGCTAGCGACGTGAATAGTAATTTTGCTAGGCAAAATTATTTAATTAAATTGATTTAATTACGTCGCAACGGAAAATTCGTTAATTTGGAATTAGCGAACCCGAGCCCGGGAGTGTTTGCGGGCCCACTTGCATTTCGAATCAAGTGGGGCCCACAAGTCACATCACGCGTCACATCATTAGTCATTCAAGTGATGCAAGTCACATCAACTTGAGTGATGAGATGCTTGTCACTTGTGATTGATGGGAGTAGTTGAAAGGCTTTAAAGCCTTGTACCTTTTTTGGAAAAATGGGATTTGGTATTTGATTTTTTGAAAATCAAAAACACAACACACATTACCATCTTCTCTCCTCTCCCTCTCAACATTCGGCCAAGGGCCATTTCTCTCTCAAATTTCTTGCCAAAGCCGAGAGATGCAAAAAGGCAAAGGGAAATTTTGTGGCAAAATTTCCAAGGTGCTAGCACATCCAAGGGGTCAAACAAAGGTGATAGGGAAACCCATTCATGAGAATGAAATCACCATTTACAAAGCTTGGAGCTTGGAGCACACAATGGAGGGTGACCGAAACTTGGAGCACAAATTTTTGGACATGGCCGAGAGCTTCCATGGAGGAGGAAAAGTTTTGTGTTCATCACATCGCAAATCTGATCAATGTAAGTATGATTCCGCCATACTTCTTTATTGTATTCACATTATTTTCATTGCTTGAACGATCTTGGGACTATAGTAGAAACCCAACAATGGTATCAAGAGCCTTTTTTAAGCATGAAATTGAATTAAGGTAAAATTGATTTGAGCATGATTTGATGAAATTGATTGTTTGAGTATGCTTGAATGATGATAACTTAGAGTTATGCATGATCAATTCGATGAAAATTGAATTGGATCAAATTTTCCCCTAATTGTTGGCTTGGCCGAAAGTTTAACTTGCCCTAATGTCATGGTAATTTTGTTTTTTGAATCATTGGATGAGTTTAAAAGACTTGGGAAATGTTGATTTGAGATTCAATTGGATTGAAATCGGAATTGAACAAAAACCCTAAAATGCCGTGAGTTACAAGCATGGAAATGAATTGATTTTTTGCTTCAATTATGTTGGACATGAATTGATAATTAGATAGCATGATTAAATAGTGTAATTGGTATTTTGGAAATGTTAATTTGACTAATTAATTATGGTTAATACACTTTAAATAATTTAATTGTGATATTTGGAATATTGTAATTAAATTGGTTGGGCTAAATTTGGAATTGGGCTAATAAAGTTGTATTTGGGCTTAATGGGCTTGGTTGGGCCAAGTTTGGTTTAGGTTAATTGGTTGGATCCAATTGGGCCTAAAACCATTTCCATAAAGTCCAAATATAATAAAATGGGCCTTTAATATTTTAATTGGGCCTAATGAGCCTAAATTGATTTTTGGAAAAGGGTGATTCCTTATTGGGCTTTGGTTGCCAAAGTACATGCCTTATAAATTAATTGAAAGCCCATTGGACTTTAAATTAAATTGACATTGGATGTTAATTGGGCTTTGAGACCCGTTAAGATTAGATTTAGAATCTAAGTCGCAAAGGCTCATTAATAAAGTGTAATTATTTTTTGGAATTAAATAAAGAATTAGTATTGAGTACAAATCAAATTGGATTTAATGTTGTAGTTTGTATAATTCGAGAATTCGTACTTTGAGTACTTATTCTTAAAACAAGTTTGACTCGTGCAAATCAAATCATTGTTTGAACATTGGATGGTCATTAATTTCAGATTAATTAATTGGATTAGATTGATTGATAACATGCTTTGTGTGAATATATGGATGTGATGTATGAATAATGTATATCAGATGGATATTAGATGGGTGAGGGAAATTTTGGAAATTGTTGTAATAAATTTAGAATTTATTAAATTGGACCTGCGTGTCCAGCCTATTACCTCTTGATTCTTTGTATTTCTCTTCTCACCTATTCCCCTCAATGTAAATGAGGTTTCTTTAGAAATGTTATGTAATTGGGTAGACGTACGATTTGTGCTAGCGGGAGAGAGGAAAAGGAGAGATTTGTTCTAGGAACAAAATGTTTTAAATATCCATCCACATATAATTATTAATTTATTTATTGCACCTTATTATGCTTTTAGAATGCATGTTTAAGGGTGTATGATGAAACCTAATCAAAGATAATTAATTGGTTGCCAATTACGCGAAAAACCCTAAATAAATATTAAACGTTTTTCCTTCCATTGAATGATTCATTCTCAAGATCCAAGATTGGCACTTGTTTGTTGGCCAAAGTCAAGACCTTTGTCCATCGCGGATGTGTTTGAATCATGAAGGCTTTGTTCCATATCGCCTGTCTTGTCCAAGTTGTGATTTGTTGGCCAAAGTCAAGATCACTTCTTGTCCATCGACATCGATTACGAAGCTTTCCAAGGTCAATGGGTCCCGCTTAACTGGAATCATTAAGTTTGTTGTGCCAAAGCCAAGGCTTAATTCATTCAGAGGAAAAAGGTTAGGGAATATATTGGATATATTGGCATATATTAGATATATGTTTCAGACTTAGATGTCCACCAACTGGATCTAGGAATTGGATGAGATCCAATTGATCTTAGAGATCTACCTAGTTAAATATCATACAGCTTGTTGGCCAAAGTCAAGGTTGTGTGTTATTTAACGGGATCTTAGCCCACAAGGAAACAAGGTTTCCCGAGTACTCAACAGAGGGTTAGAGGCTCGCCGAAAAATAGTGGGAGGCAAGTATTAAATTTGCAATTTCGTTTATATACTTGCCAATACGCGCTCATTTCATTTTTCGTCATTAATTAATAAATATATTAGTTGGACTAATATTTAATCGTTGTTTTATTAAACAGTTGGACTGTATTCAAACTACTTCAAATTATAGTTGATTATATAATTGGATTATAGTAATCAATATATTTGAATTTAAACAATCAATTTAGTTGATTATATAGTTAGAATATAGTAATCATTATATTAAATAGTACATGAAATCGTTGATTGGATAGTTGGACTATAGCAATCAAGATAACTGAAAGATTAGCGTTTAAAACATAAACCTGGGTAAAAATGTCTTTAAACAGCTTTAATTTTCAGATTGGGAATAAAACCTCAGGATAGTCCTGAGAACTGAGAAGTTACTTTATTTGATAGAGAAACCTCTTGGGCCTAAGCCCGGAGTTGAGCAAATAGTAGAACATGATCTTTGGAAGATTCATGTGATGATAACTTTAGTGCTCAATCCTTTATGCTAGATGCAATGACACTTTAATTCCGTCGTCAGAATTAAGGATTAGATCATTGTACCATGATGATGAAATTAAAGATCTTCATAGATTTATTCTTAAATCTTAGAAGTACAAATTGCATAAGAAGCTCTTTAGCTCGTGTATGTCAGAGGGTACATCTGTCGTGCACTAGGTGACACAGATGATTGCTGACATCGATCAGCTAGTTTAGATAGGCATTACCTACATGGCCGAGACTACCAAAGATTTGATCTTATAGTCTCTACCGTTAGCTGGGGTAGGTTCATTATGAACCAAGAGTAAACTCTTGGAGAGTTAATGGCTATGCTCTAGGAGGCACATCCAGAGCTTCTAAAAGGGGCAAAGGCAAAATCATCACAGTCTTCTAGGAAGACAAATGACATATCCCAAAATGTCTTCCGAAACTGTGGCAAACGGGGTCACTGAAATATGTGACTGTCGTATGGACAAGGCACACATGAAGGAAGTGGAGACGGGGCAAGGCTCTGACTTCAAGTATATTTGTCATAAACATGTTCACTATTAGTTTCAAAATTGGATTTTGATACTAAGTATTGTACATAAATATGTACTGATGTGCAGAATCTGCTGATTAGCAGAAGACTGACTTCAGTTGAGATTTACCTGCGAGTCGGAAACGGGACGAGAGTCGCTGTTTTAACCGTAGAATCCTAAGTTTAGGAACTATCATTCGGCTGTGTACTTAAATTAGGAAACTGTTAAAATGTAACTAGCTTGACTAGAAACATTATCTCTATATCAGAGTATAACTCGTTACGGGTATACCTTTATATTTTAGAACACTAAAATGTTTTATTTTATAAAGATGATATTGAGATAAACACATTAGATGTGAATAACAGTATTTATATTTTGAATATAATTGAATCTCAAACATATAACATGACAAACAAATAGCTCAAACCTGATTTAATCAGATGAGACTTATTTGTGGCATTGTTGTCTGGGACACAATAAACAAGACTCGTATATCCACACTTTTGAAGAATGGATACTAGGACGGATTTGATCCTATTCAAATGATGTCTACGAATCTAGTTTATTAGGCAAAGTGCCTAAAACACATTTTACTTGGTAAAAATGCAAGTGCCACCGATCTGCTAGCCCTCGTTCATAGTGACGTAAGTGGGCCCATATCTAGCTAGGCTAGAGGTGGATATGAACACTTCGTAACCTTTACAGATGTGGCATCACGTTATGGTTATGTGTTTCTTTTGAAACACGAATCAAAAACTTTTGATAGATTCAAAGAGTTTCGACACGAAGTAGACATACAAATCGGCTAAAGTATTAAAACCGTCACGGTTAGACCATGGTGGAAAATACTTAAGCAATAAGTTTCTCAATTACTTGAAAGTGTATAGTATTCTTTCACAGTGGACTCCTCTCGGAACACCTCAATTTGACGGTGTGTCCGAACTGAGAAACCGAATTTTGTTGGACATGATAAGGTTAATCATGAGTCGCTCTGAGCTACCATTTTCCTTCTAGAGATACGCATTAAACAGTGCAAAACTTATTTTGAATAAGGTTCCATGAAAATCTGTTAGAAAGATTTCATATTAGATATGAACAGGAAAGAAACCGGGTTTTCTAATTCCTGATGATTTGGGAATGCTGGGCATATGTTTGGATGATACCAAACTAGAACCCGAATAAGATAAGTGCCTAATTTGTAGGTTATCCTAGGGTAACCAAAGTATAGTACTTATACAGCTCACAAGAGAACAATGTAATTGTTGCTCGCCATGCAGTTTTCCTAAGAGTAATACCTATATGCAGTAGTAAGTGGGAGGAAAGTAAAACTCGATGAAAATTGGAGTAATACTGTTCCAGGCACCGATTCCTTACGGAACACAAACAGTTCATCAAGGATGAAACTGTACCATAATCTTCGAATACACAAGAACCGCGTAAGTCAGAGAGAGTCAGAAAACAACCTGGGAGGTATGGGTTTCTGATCTCGCCTCATAAAGATGTCAATCTTATTGAGAAAGACGAACTGACTACGTATGAGGAAGTGATACAAGATATCGACTCCTTTCATGACAAAGTGTCATGAAATCCGAAATGGATTCCATGTAAATCAACCAAGTTTGGATACTAGTTGATGTACCAAAAGGCATTGTGCCTATTGGTAAGTCTTCAAGGAAGACATACATGGAAGGCAACATACCAACGTACAAAGTTAGGCTTGTAGCGAAAAGGTATCGTTATCAACATTGTGTCGATTACGACGAAACCTTTTAACTCGTTGCCATGGTTAAATCCATTTGGATAATGCTTACTAATGCTGCATGTTTCATTTATGAATATGGCAGCTGAATGTCAAAATCGCTTTCCTTAAACGGAAACCTTTTGGAGGATGTTTTACAACATCCTAACGGTTTTTCGTACCAAAACGAGCAAACAAGGTTTGTAAGTTAATTCGATCCATTGATGGATTGAAGCAAGCATTGCGTTCTTGGAACTATATCGTTTTGATGTAATCATAATGGTATATGATTTAATTCAAAATGAAAATGATTCTTATGTATATAAGGAGATTAGTGGGAGCGCACTGAAAGTGATTGTCCTAAATAATGATGATATATCATTTCTTGGAAATGACATTCCCATAATACGATCGGTGAAAGCTTAGCTTTCATGAAAATTCTCCGTAGAATTCTTGGGAGAGACAACCTTTATTCTAGGAATAAGGATCTACTGGGATAGATCTAAAAGTTGTTGACACTCTCTGAGTACTCGTACATTGAAATAAATGTACGCGACCTGGTGTCTCATATGCTTTGAGCATATGGAGTCACAATCAGGCCAATCCAAGTGATAGTCACTGGATTGATGTTAAGAACATCCTTAAGTATCTTAGATGAACTAAGGCTGCTTTCTTATACTATGGAGAATGAGAACTTGAAGTGACTGGGTTCACCGTTGCAAGTTTCCTAACAGATAAAAATGACTATAAGTCGTAATAAAGGTACTATATAGTTTGAATAACAGAACAGTGAGCTGGAAATCTTCCAAGCAAGATACTGTTACCGAATAAACAACAAAAGCGGAATATTGCTACAGTTGAGGCAGCAATAGAAGCACTTTGGATCTTTATAATCCTAATTGGATTAGGAGTAGTTCTGTTAGCAGCTGAGCTAGGCTACAACACAGGCTAAAGAATTAATGGTCTCATCAATGATCCAAGTATATACTTCAACTATTCATTTGATTTGTTCGGATCATACATCGTGGCGATGTGATGATCGAATAAATAGCATCAGATGATAACTTTGCAAATCCGCTGACGAAAGTATTTTCTCAGCAGAAGTATGAGCGACCCGTATATAGTTCAAGTGTATGACACTTGAGTGATTGGCTATAGGCCAAGTGGGAGATTGTTGGACAATTATGACCCATAGCATCACTATTTGTACAGAACATGGTGTTGTTGTACAAATTAACTATGTGACAAAGGAAATTGCTCTTTTATCATTTGTAATTGGATTACCGGGATATATAAATGATAAAAGTCCATATGATTAGTTACAGATTAATAAGATATGAGACAATATTAATCCACTAAGGTTTAATCATTAAAACATCTAGTCGTAGTATTATCGAGATTGGACATCGATAATGCGGAATAGACTAGTATTGCACTTGTGCGTGTTATGGGAGCATAACGACACAGTTCTCATATATTTAAGTATTGGATACTTATGCAAGTGTGATAGGAGGTTGTGTTTACCGATGGTACGGAAACAGCTTCGCTCTGGATAGACCCCTCGGAATTCCATTGGTAGTATGACTATGTGTCTATGGAAGTCCAAATCAGGGTAGGTGTATTTGGTCTTGACATGAGACTTGCATCGCTAATACTTGCGACAATCAATATACTTTGGTTTTGGTCGTCCAGGGCTTTAACAGGTTTGTGTACGCCTCTTCTAGGTATATTGAGAATCGTAGTGTATTGGGTGTGATGTCAAGATGGAAGTATCACTTCAGTCATATGGAGATGATGGTCACGTAGGATACAAAACTGGTGCTCTTATATGCTGCAGCTATCGAGATAATATGACTAGGTCATGTTTATCCGATTATAGAGACTAGTTACCAGAGATCCGATATGTGCTTCGTACGAGGTAGACACAATTCCAGCCCCAGGGCTAGCACGTGACATCCGATACTGGATCGCAATACGCAATACTACGTATACTACGCCTGATATAGATTACATATTACTTTAAGAATATTTCTGGAGAATTGGGTAGGCACGATGCTTTGCTAGAAGCCAACCATGTCTTGTAAATCGGTAAAAAAGTAGTACTAGGTACGTACGTGTTCAGATAGTCCGACGACCGGATTTATTGCCAACATATCCGGGGATATCATGGGTCTCTTCCCGAAGATTCACCGATGACGTATGACTCGCACATTATTAATCTGAGATTAATTAATGAGAAAAAAAATTAATCTAGGATTAATTACGGATATATTTTATCTGGGATAAAATATTATTTAAAGAGAGAGAACGATTAATTTGGAATTTATTGATAAAATAGTATATTCGATATATTAAACGAAATTAGATTTCGACGCGGAATTAAAATTAGATTTTAATTCGAGTGAACAAGTTAATTTAGAATTAATTCGCTAGCGACGTGAATAGTAATTTTGCTAGGCATAATTATTTAATTAAATTTGATTTAATTACGTCGCAACAGAAAATTCGTTAATTCAGAATTAGCGAACCCGAGCCCGGGAGAGTTTCCAGGCCCACTCGCATTTCGAATCAAGTGGGGCCCACAAGTCACATCACGTGTCACATCATTAATCATTCAAGTGATGCAAGTCACATCAACTTTGAGTGATGAGATGCTTGTCACTTGTGATTGATGCGAGTAGTTGAAATGCTTTAAAGCCTTGCACCTTTTTTGGAAAAATGGGATTTGGTATTTGATTTTTTGAAAATCAAAAACACAACAGACATTACCATATTCTCCCATCTCCCTCTCAACATTCGGCCAAGGGCCATTTCTCTCTCAAATTTCTTGCCAAAGCCGAGAGATGCAAGAAGGCAAAGGGAAATTTTGTGGCAAAATTTCCAAGGTGCTAGCACATCTAAGGGGTCAAACAAAGGTGATAGGGAAACCCATTCATGAGCATGTAATCACCATTTACAAAGCTTGGAGCTTGGAGCACACAATGGAGGGTGACCGAAACTTGGAGCACAAATTTTTGGACATGGCCGAGAGCTTCCATGGAGGAGGAAAAGTTTTGTGTTCATCGCATCACAAATTCGATCAATGTAAGTATGATTCCGCCATACTTCTTTATTGTATTCACATTATTTTCATTGCTTGAACGATCTTGGGACTATAGTAGAAACCCAACAGTTTTCCAATTTATAAGAAAATTGGATGGGAAGCTTGTCTCTGGCACATAGACGTCAATCAAGCTATTACTTCCTGTAAATATTATTTTCGTTTTGTCTTTAACTAATAATTGTGATTTGTTTTGTTATTTTCTTTTATTTTCTCCAACAGGATCCACACCTTTTTGACTTTCATGATTTATTTTAATGTTTAACTAATAATTGACATTTGACAAGTACTAGTGCTATTATTACTCACCCTTTTTCAGGTTTTATAAATTCAACTCATCATTGCACTCTTGAAGGCATCTAGATTTGAGAAAGATAAAAATGGAAGCTACTTCAAGAAGACGAGTTGTAAACATCTGTGTGTTTTGAAGTACTAGTGCTGGTTCTAAACTGGAATTCGTTGAGGCAGTACAAAAATTGGGTAAAGTCATAGCTGAAAGGAATATGCACTTAGTATATGGCGGTGGTAATCTTGGACTAATGGGGATCGTTTCAAAGGCTGTACAGGAATGAGGTACTGAAGTTTTGGGAATCATCCCAAAACCCTTGGCAGAAGTGAATCTTATTGGACCATCAAAATGAGAGGAATTGATCGTGCCAGATATGTCTGAACGACTGGTGGAAATGATTAACCTTGCTGATGCTTTTGTTGCTTTGCCAAGTGGCTTGGGCACGATGGAGGAAATTTTTACAGTGCTATCTTGGGCGAACTTGAACATACACTAGAAACCGATTGGACTATTTAATGCTGATGGATTTTATGATTTTCTTTGTGTGTTTCTCGATGATGCCCGGAGAAATGGATTCGTGTCAAAACTGTAAAAGAAATCATCTTCACTACTAGAACTGCCAACGATTTAATTGACCAACTTCTAGCCTTTGAACCATAAATTGACCCTATCCTTTCCAAGTTAATCTGGTCCAATAATGATCGTGGTGAGAAGGTCGGATAAATCTGGATATTAACCTTTAATTTTCATTTTAGATATAGAATTTCATCTAACCAAATACTGTTTTCTAAAATCTTCTCTTACTTTTTAGACATTGGGGACAATGTCTCATTTAAGTTTGGGGGAGTGAATATTTGACTAGTATCTTGTTTTTATTATGTTGTTTTTATTTAATTTTTAGTCTAAAATTTTCAATAAATAAAAAAATAAATTTTTTTTTGTTTTTTTTTGTTTTTGTGTTTTTAATTTGACTAATAAGGTGAAATTGGTGTGAGATAGCTGTGTCAGGAATTTCCACTCCTGAGACGTATCTCAACCTATGTCGTAACAAGTTAATTTTTGTTTATTTCCTTTTGAATTATTTAATTTGTGAAATCTCCATAAAACTGATTAAATTGGATCTTCATATGCTCAGTTGACAGGTATTATCAACAAGCATGGTAACATAAAGACATTAGTTGTAATTGAAAAGTTTGTAATATTTAGTGCTCTAGTTTAATTGGAGGAAGCATCTAAAAAAGCGATGGAATAAAAAAATAAAAAAATAAACATCCGAGATCCGAGTAATTAAGTCCATATGGGTGTTTTAACACCTAGTGCCCTAAAGCCAAATGGCTTGGGAGTCACTGGCCCAAAGCTCGCTACATGGATAAAAGATGTTGTAAAAATAAAAAGAGACATATGAAATCCGAGTAATTAAGTCCGTAGGGGTGTCTTAACACCTAGTGCCCTAAAGCCAACTGGTTTGGGAGTCACTGGCCCAAAGCTTGCTACATGGATTGAAGATGTTTCTTTATTTTATTTTTTGCAAAAAAAAAAAATCAGAAAAAAAATATTCCATTGCTAAAAAAAGGTGTGAAGTGTGATATAACTTTAGGACAAAAATATTACTCTCTTTTCAACTACACTTATGAATATTGTGGGCACAATGAGTTGATTAATACTTTGTTGGTTGTGTATATGGAGAATGGTAAAAATAATCGGAGAATTTACTTATTCGGTAATTTAGAAAGAAAGAAAACAACTATTAACTTGGATAAGAAGTTTCACTTTTTTAGTCACTAACTTGTTTATTCTCTTTTCACTTGTGCGCTTTAGTTTTATATTGACGTTGTGGGTATCATTGTTGTAAGCCCTCACGAGACTACAACTCGTCCACTAGGGACACCTAGGGGTTTAAAGGCTTGTTGCATACCCTAAATGCAACCGTGATCTCTACGAAAGTGGCTTAGTTTAATTTTATTTTAAAGATGTTTATGTTATTTTGTTGTTTTGCTCTAGGACTAGCAAAATGTTAGGTTTATGGGTGTGATGGGTGGTAAATAGATCACTATTTCCTACTTATTTGACTTAATATTTTGTATAGCTTCTTACATTTTGTGAATATTTTGATGTGTTTTTTGGTATTTTGTAGATAAATAAAATAACAGGACTCTCTGGAGGCAATTCGGGGCCAAAACAGCGGAAAACAGACAAAAAGGGCAAAAATGTAAATTTCCTGCTAAAATGCGCTGTTTGCTAAAATACACTGTTTGCTAACGTGCGCCGGAGACTACTAGTGTGCGTCAAACACGTGTGACGATTAGAGAAGTTTTGCTATCATGCGCCTTTACTAACATGCGCCTGATACGTGTCAACATCACAGCAAATCTGCTAACGTACACCGGGCACGTGTCACCATCACATGCTGCCGACACTCATCATTGAAAACACGTCATTGCTTGCGTCATGCTGACATCAGCATCGCGACGCGCACACCCTTACATGTCGCGACGCCAAGCCAATAATTCAGCTAATAATTTTGCCGACGCCACGTGTCACCATCTCCACGAAGCCCATGCCACGCATCCAACGTCAACGGCGCGTCGCGACACGCAAGGTTTCACGCGTCGTAACGCGGAGGCACAAAATTTCCCTATAAATTGAGGCCGAATTTCATTTGTAAATTCATACTTTCTTCTGAGGAATTCCTTAAGAATACTAAGAAGATTGTATATTGCTTGTTTATTTACAACTTTCTGTATTTAATTTATTTAAGTTTCGCAATAGTTCTTTATTTTCTTTTCAGTTTTAATTTTACAGTTCAATATGAGTAGGTAACTCCCCTCTACTGGGGTGAAAGGTAAAACTTTTATTATATTAGTATAATTAGATTAATCTCCCTTAATTATAATAGATAAACTATTTAAAACCTGACTTTAATGGGATACCGCCTTTATGGTCGGTTGGACTTAATAAAATTTTTTTTAACCTAACTAAACATGGATATCGCCTGTATGGTCGGTTGGAATTAATTATAAATTTGACTTAATCAGGATACTGCCTATATGGTCGGTTGATAATTATCATGCAAAGTTAATATATTATAATAAGGGAGATATCTAAAATAGAAGTAATAAAAGTGGATCCTCTAACCACAACATTTTCTTTTATTGTATTTTTATTTTTTTTTAATTTTCAAGCACTTACTTTATTTCATTTACTTTATTTAAGCTCTTACTAGCCTTAGATATGTGTCGTAACTAAACCCGTTATCTAGGGTTGTGATGAATTCCAATATCACCGGTTTATAAGGGGTTATTTTATAGTTTGTGTAATATAAAGTTTATTTATTAAGTCTTAAGCTTAATGCTTCTTGTTAACTGGCCATTAATAAGATTGATGTGGTAAACTTAAAATAAACTTGACAAATGAATTTTAGGTTTCAGCCTTAGACTTAATAGCCCACGATCTTCATTGAGGATATATAACCCTTTAATAGATTTCCTTACAGGATAGACATATACCGGTCGGGCGGGGGTAGCCACAATTGGAACTTAATCTTAATGAATTCAGGTAACTTGATTGACATAGACATATGATTAATTGGGTTACATTGGGTATTAACATCTGACCATCGATAGAGGCTTTTGCATAATTTCATGTTCCAGGTTAGTAAACCAATATATTACATAAACATGAGACAACCACTTCATCTTTAAAAGATATTGGAAGGATTCAAAACCCTGGATAGTTTAATAATATTGAATTTTCCTTTAATTTACTTTTGCGCTGTTTAATTTACCTGTTTTAAGTTTAAAGTCACCATCTAATCAAACAACCAATCTATTAGATACTCGTAAAAATTTGGCTTCATAAATTAATAGCTTAGGTATTAAGTCCTCATGGGATCGATACATTTATACTACTTGAACGATACATGCGTTTGCGTTATATGTGTGTGATCACGCCGGTCATCCATCCACTCCGTCGTGGAAGCCTCTGAAGATATGTGGTTCCCATCTCCTGCCATCGTCTTAATGTGTTTGTTGCTTCTTGTACTATTTTCTACAGATGGCGCCAACTGTTGATGACTATTTTTCATTCCAGAGGCGATTTGGGAAAAACCACTCCTCGAACAAACCTCCCACAAGCAATGAATTTGTTTGGTTTGTTGGGAACCATATGCAAACTTGACAAAAGATGGAAACAACAGACAAGACAAAGGGTTTAACGTGGTTCAGCATAATGGATCCAAACTACGTCCACAAGTGCAAAGGAAATAAAATCTTTATTAAGTGATCGGGTCTGACCGACCTACACTATCTCTCATTTACACTTAAAGTTGTTGCTTTCTCTTTTTACCAGCTATGTGTGAAACAAATTAGCCAACCACTTACAATGATTTCTTCACCCCCTTATATACTGGGTCAAATTCTACTATTACACCAACTCGTGATGTCAACCACGTTACTAAGCCATTATTTCCTAGGCTCTCTTCCCCAATTCCCTACGGATAATAGCCCAGTCGTCTGACACCTCTACTACCTACCATCTGAACTTCATTAAATTACCCATTCTTGGTAATTGTTACAAGCTCTTCCAATGTGTCAGCCTGTATTTTAACCACTCCTATGCGGTCGCGTGTGTCAGTGGAAAAGCTTGCAGCCTTGCTCCGTGTTAGACAATTATGACCCACAGCGTCACTATTTGTAAAAGACATTGTGGTTTTTGTACAAATTAATTATGTAGCAATGGAAATTGCATTTTATCATTTTGTAATTTGATTACTTAAATATATAAATGATAAAAGTCCTTATGATTAGTTCCGGATTATAAGATATGAGACATTATCAATCCATAAAGGTTTAATCATTAAATATCCCTAGTCGTAGTATTATCGAGACTGGACATCGATAATGCGGAATAGACTAGTATTGCACTTGTGCATGTTATGGAAGCATAACGGCATAGTTCTCATATATTTAAGTATTGGATACTTATGCAAGTGTGATAGGAGGTTGTGTTTACCGATGGTACGGAAACAGCTTCGCTCTGGATAGACCCCGCGGAATCCCATTGGTAGTATGACTATGTGTCTATGGGAATCCGCATCAGGGTAGGTGTATTTGGTCTTAACCTGAGACTTACATCGCTAGTACTTGCGACAATCAATACGCTTTGGTTTTGGTCATCCAGGACCTTAACAGGTTCTGTGTATGCCTCTTCAGGGTTTATTGAGAATCGTAGTGTATTGGGTCTGATGTCAAGATGGAAGTATCACTTCAGTCATATGGAGATGATGATCACGTAGGGATACAAAACTGGTACTCTAAATGGTTGCAACCATTGGGATAATATGACAAGGTCATGATTATCCCATTAAAGAGACTAGTTGCTTATAATCCGATATATGCTTCGTACGGGGTAGACACTATTCCAGCCCCAGGCCTTGCATGTGACATCCGATACTGGATCGAAATACGCAATACTACGTATACTACGCCTGATACAAATTATATATTCCATTAAGAATATTTCTGGAGAATTGGGTAGGCACGGCGCTTTGCTAGAAGCCAATCATGTCTCGTAAATCAGTAAAAAAGTAGTACGAGGTACGTACGTGTTCGGATATTCCGACGACCGAATTTACTGCCAATATATCCAGGGATCTCTTGGGCCACTTCCCGAAGATTCACCGATGACGAATGATTCAAACTTAATTGATCAGGGATTAATTACGGAGAGATTTTATCTGGGATAAAATACTATTTGAAGAGAGAGAACGATTAATTTGGAATTAATCGATAAAATAATATATTCGATATATTAAACGAAATTAGATTTCGACGCGGAATTAAAATTGGATTTTAATTCGGGCTAATGAATGATTTAGAATTAATTCGCCAGCGACGTGAATAGTAATTTTACTAGCCATGATTATTTAATTAAATTTGATTTAATTACGTCACAACAGAAAATTCGTTAATTCGGAATTAACGAACCCGAGCCTGAAATGTGTTTGCGAGGCCACTCCGATTTTGAATCAAGTGCGGCCACAAGTTACTTTGCTTGTCACATCACCTATCACTTTAGTGATGGATGTCAAGTCACCTTTTGGTGATTGACAACCAGTCACTATTGATGATGGTGGTGGTTGTGGGCAATTAATGCCTTTTTCCCTCCAAATTGGCTTTTGACTTTTGGAAAGTAATATACCAAAATTTGGATGAGAGTTTTTGCATTATGTTTTTAGAAAACAAAATACCAAAAACTTGAAACTCTCTCTCTCCCTCTTGCTCTCAAAACCGTGAGCCTCCTTATAGAAGAAGAAGAAGAATTGTTTTTCTTTCTTCACTTGCTAGCACACTTAAAGAATTATTAAAGGTGATAGGGAAACCAATCTAAGAGCTTGGAATCCTCTCAAAGCTTGGAGCTTGTTCATCTTCAACAAATTGGGACCTTGGCCGAAATCTTAGAGGGCTTCTACAAGGAGAAAATTTTGTTGTCAACACTTCCATAATCCGTTCATTGTAAGTTTGATTTCGCCATACTTCTTTAATGTATTCACATTGTTTTTTATGCTTGAATGATCTTGGGACAACTTTAGAAACCAACACTCCGTCCTATCAGCCGCTGGCCTACTTCTATCCCATCATTCATTGGGAAATCCAAACCACCGTCCATGAGTACAAGGCAGCATCCCTGACCCATATCCTCGGGTCGGTATGCCTAAAAAATAAAGTCTGATGAACACTAAAAAGAGCACATTTATTAAAAGAAAAATTAATCATTTTGCACTTGTAGTTTCATTAATCCTCTTAATTTAGTATATATATAAAATAATAATTAAATTTATGTTTTATATATTTTTATTGTAATTTTTATTTCTTATATATGTGAAATAATACTTTGGATGCATAACTAGAAAAATAGACATGACATTCGGATTTTGGGGCCAAAAATTTGAAAGGGCATTCTAACAGTGTACGAATTCATAAATTCTAGCCCTGCATAATTTTCGTATTTTGGCCATAAAGTTTTACTCCAAAATTGGATTGAAGTGATTCCAGTTCCAGATAAAAGAAGACTCTAAGGTCCACAACCGTGTTCTTGACAAGTTTTTATAATTCTTTTTCAAGACCGAAATTGATGAAAAATATAAAGTATGTTATGTGTAAATATTAAAATTAAATAAAAAAAGAAAAAAATGACAATCTACGATTGTCACATGTCTTGCATGTTTGGTGGAGAAAATGATGGAGAAATTGGTGGAAGCAATTGTCAAATACAATTGCATTGCAAGAGGTGTGAGCACCTCTCTAATAGAGGTGTTATGCACCTCAGTTTCCTCAGTCTGGATTCTATAGTTTTCTCTGAAAATTTATGGAATTCTAGCTCTTGTGTATTTTTTTAAGGCTTTCTTGTAATTTAATTTTCTTTCAGTAATAAAATTATGTGTATTTTTATTCAAATTATGAGTAGCTAATTTATTTTTGCTGGGGTAAAGAGTGAAGCTTTTAATATGAAAATATAGATTAATATCTCTTATATTATTATATATTGTAATATCCCGAATTTTTCGGAATGGTTTTGGAAGATTTTCGAATTGAAATTTAGAATTTGGAACTGAATGATATTCGAAAATAGGATGTTATGTCTAGAATCAGAAAATCCTTATTAGCACTTAAGGGATTTTGAAGAGGTATGTAACACTTGCACAGACAAAAAATGTAGCATGAATGTAATTCGATTAAAGTTTTTTCCCTTTTCTTTAAAGGATAAAGCTAAAATTTGGCTGTAGAACCTTAGGTCAGGGTCCATCAGAACGTGTGATGATTTGCAAGAATAGTTTCTAAAAACATTATTTCCTCTCACATGAAAAACTCCTTTAAGAGGAGAATCACAACTTTCACACAAGATTCGGGGGAACACTTTATCAATATTGAGAGAGATTTAAAGAGATGTTGAATATTTATCCACATCACGGGTTTAAAACATGAAGGCCGGTATCCTACTTCTATGAGGGTTTAACACCCAAGGTAGACAAGTAGTGAAAATGATGTGTAATGGTGAGTTTAGGGACAAATATCCCGAAGATGCACTAGATTACCTAGAACACATAGCAGCGAATGCACAACATTGGACATAGTTGGCACTTATGAGTCATCTGTAAACCACAGTCATCCGGTAGAGGTATGTTTAACCTGAGGGAATATCTTGACCTTTCTGCTAAATATGCATCTTTAGCTAAAAAAGTCGAGGCATTAGAAATGAGGAAGAGTGATCATGTCAAGTCAATTCAAGAAGTCACATCTCAAATCTGTAATTCAAGCGAACATGTCACACAAGTTTACCCAACCTTACCAGCCCTGCAAGAATGTCTCTATGACCAAGTCAGTTCCATAAAAACCTTCAAGAGACCAAATCCAAACCCATACACCTAAGCCTACAATTCTGGTTGGAGAAACTATGCAAACTTCAATTGGAAGAATGATAACCAAGCACAACCATTGCAACAACCTCCCCAGGTACACCAGAATTTCCAAAATTCCCAGAGTTACGCATCATATGTCCCACCACCTAGGAAAGCCCTTAAGGATACCTTGCATGCATTCATTGAGAAACATAAGCCATCAATAACCAAAATATGCAAACATTGAGTGATTTGAAAGATATTTTTTCCAAAATCACATATGTATTGACCATTAATGAGAAATGAAAGTTTCATGCACAACCACTACCAAATCCCAAGAGTCATCAAAATCCTCACGAGGGTAGTTATGGAAGTCAATATATAGACTATGTCAAATCTGTTATTACTCTTCGTAGTGGTAAGGTCATCCACAAACCTATTCTTGAACCTCGCGAAGCTGAAAATAAATCAGATTCAGAGGATAAGGAAGGGGTTGATGAACCATTACCCATCGTTGATGATAATAATTTTTCTCATGCACATTTATTTCTTCAAGCATTAAAAATAAATAAATTGAATCATTCCCCAAAGATATATGAAATATTCAAATATATAAAAGTCTATATTCCTTTGTTAGATGCCACCCAACAGATACCATCTTATGCCAAATTTCTCTAAGACTTGTGCATCGTTAAAAGGAAACACTAGGTAATAAAGAAAGTTTTTCTAGCTAAACAGGTTTGTTCTATTCTCTCAATCAATAATGCATTAAAATACAAGGACCCTGGTTGTCTAACTATTTCATGTATTATTGGAAATCAAAAAAGTGAACATGCTTTGCTTGATCTTGGAGCCAGTGTCAATTTGCTTCCATTTTTGATTTATCAACAACTTAATATTGGTGAGTTAAAACCAACTTCAACTACTCTTTTACTTGTCGATAGATCAGTCAAGGTAACGAAAGAAATTATGGAAGATGTGTTATTATAAATCGATAAATTCATATTTAATGTGGATTTTATTGTCTTGGAAACACAATATGTAGCATACAGTTATAAGCCGATTCCTAATATTTGGTTGCC
Organism: Zanthoxylum bungeanum; assembly: GCA_019454045.1. Classification (NCBI taxonomy): domain Eukaryota; kingdom Viridiplantae; phylum Streptophyta; class Magnoliopsida; order Sapindales; family Rutaceae; genus Zanthoxylum; species Zanthoxylum bungeanum. The sequence continues at coordinate 54,191 of SKCR01039800.1, forward strand.
CATTTTTAGCAACAACTAACGTTTTAATTAATTGCAGGAATGGAATCGCGAATTTTTATTTTGTCAATATGATGTTGGAGCTAAATATTTTTGACATGTGTAAACAATCATATGATGAGGACAATGAGAACGAAAGCACGAAACTAATTGAAACAATTTTGGAGGAGCATATTTAGGGGAGTTTATTTGATCCCATGGAAATTCATATTGCTAATTTTCTTGAATGAAGTACTCAATTAGATTCAGATATTCCTAATGATTTCTTACTTGATTATACACAGGTACTGGAAGACGATGAAGAAAAATAAAATTTGAAGGATCTAGGAACACTGGAAGAAGAAAGATATGATGAAGCACCAAATTTGGAATTAAAGACTTTTCCAGAAGGATTGAAGTATGCATTTCTTGGAGATGAACAAACTTACCTTGTGGTGATTTCTGCTTCCCCCATAAGTAATTAAGAAAGTAAGTTGTTAAATGTATTGAAAGAACATAAACTGGCAATTGGATGGACTTTAAAAGACATAAAAGACATTAATCCATTGATCTGCACACACATAATGCATTTAGAAGATAATGCCAGGACATATCATCAACCCCAAAGAAGATTAAACCCTCACATGAAAGAAGTGGTAAAAACAGAAGTCCTTAAACTTCTTGATATAGGCATTATCTACCCTATCTCCGATAGTAAGTGGGTAAGTCTTACACGAGTTGTACCTAAGAAGTCTGGAATATCTATTGTAAAAAATGATAAAGGAGAATTAATTCTAACTTGAATCCCATCTAGTTGGCATATGTGCATTGACTATAGAAAACTAAATAACGCCACTAGAAAAGTTCAATTTCCTTTACCATTTCTCGACCGAATTTTGGAAAGAGTAGCAAAACATCCATACTATTATTTTCTTGATGGTTACTTAGGATATTATCAAATTCTTATTGCTTTAGAAGATTAGGAAAAGACCACAAGAACATTTACATTTAGGAAACTACCTTTTGGACTTTGTAATGCACTAGTAATATTCAAACGATGCATGTTAAACATATTTAGTGACATGGTCGAACACTGTTTATAGGTCTTTATGGATGATATAACTATTTTTGGGAACTCATTTGATAATCGCTTGAATAATTTGGAAAATATTTTGAAAAGATGTGAAGAAAAATGACTTGTGTTAAACTGGAAAAAATGCCATTTCATGACTAATTCGGGAATTATTTTGGGACACGTTGTATTATCTAAAGGTATTGAGGTTGACAAGGTAAAAATAGAGGTAATCTCTAAATTGCCACCACAAAAAAAAACAGTCAGGGAAATCCATTCTTTCTTAGGACATAAAGGATTTTAAGGAGGTTCATAAAAAACTTCAGTACCATATCCCGACCTTTATGTAACCTCATATTAAAGATGCAACATTTGAATGGACAGAAGAATGTGAAAAATCATTCGAAAAGATTATCAGTCTTTTGACTTATGCTTCTATCATGCAATCCCCTAATTGGTCTTTGCCTTTTGAGTTAATATGTGATGCTAGTGATTATGCAGTTGGTGCAGTGTTAGGACAGAGAAAGGAAGGTAAGTCGCATGTAATATATTACGCAAGTAGAACTTTAAACAGTGCACAAATGAATTACACTACCACGGAAAAAGAACTACTTGTTGTAATATTTGCATTGGATAAATTTCGATCATATTTAATTGGTTCTTTAACCGTTGTTTATTATGATACTGTTAGATATTTGATGTCTAAACATGATGCAAAGCCAAGATGACTACGGTGGATTTCGTTGCTTCAAGAATTCAATCTCACAATCAAGGATAAGAAATGAGCAGAGAATGTAGTTGCAGACCATTTATATAGACTCACAAATGAGTCATCAATTGGCACAAATCCTATCAATGACTATTTTCCTGATGAATTTTTATTTTCTGTAAACACAATGACTTGGTATGCTAATATTGTCAATTTTATTGCAACGAGAAAAATACCTCCAGATTGGAGCCATCAAGACAAGAAGAAATTTTTGAGCGAGGTCAAAAAATTCTACTGGGATGATCCATATCTATTCAAGTATTGCCCTGATAAAATTTTTCGATGATGCATACCGGACATCGAGATAAGTGGTGTTATTCAGTTTTGTCATTCAGAAGCATGTGAAGGTCATTTCTCATCTAAGAAAATCGCTGTAAAAATCTAGCAGTGTGGATTTTATTGGCCCACCATTTTTAAAGATACCTATATTTTTTGCAGGACTTGTGAAAATTATCAAAAGTTAGGATCCATTTCAAAAAGCAACATGATGCCTTTAAATATCATCATTGTCATTGAAATCCTTGATTGTTGGGGGATATATTTCATTGGTCAATTTCCACCATCATTTGGATTTTTATATATTTTAGTTGCAGTCGATTATGTCTCAAAATGGGTTGAGGCGATTCCTTGTCAAAATAATGATCCCAAAACTGTGATTAAATTTTTAAAAGAAAATATTTTAAGTCGATTTGGAATCCATCAGGCTATTATAAGTGATGAACGTAAACACTTTTGTAACAGGCCTTTTGAGTTCTTAATGAAAAATATGGAGTTACACATAAAGTTTCTACCTCTCATAACCCACAGACAAATGGTCAAGTTGAACTAGCAAATAGGGAAATCAAACATATTTTGAAAAAAAGGTCAACCTAAATCGCAAAGATTGGTCTCTTCGACTTACTGATGCACTTTGGGCATACCGAACATCTTTCAAAACAACTTTGGGAATGTCTCCATATCGTCTAGTTTATGGAAAATCTTGTCATTTGCCGGTAAAATTTGAGCATAAGGCATATTGGGCTATTAAAGCATTCAATTCAAACCTTGAAAATGTCAGTCATCAACGTAAATTGCAATTAAAATGAACTTGAAGAGTTAATGAATGATTCATATGAGAATGTGATAATTCATAAAGTTAAAATTAAGGCCTTTCATGACAGTCGGATTTCACGAAAAACATTTGAAATTGGTCAAAAAGTTTTGCTTTATAATTATCGTCTTCATTTATTTCCTAGAAAATTGAAATCCAAATGGAGTGACCCATTTATTGTGAAGCACTTTTATTCATATCGGCTATTGACATTGAGAATCATAGGGATGGTGAGGTATTTAAAGTGAATGGACAACATCTGAAACCATTTTTGAAGTGTTCAAAATTTCAAGAATCAATTTTCCTTTCAAACCTAGTGTACTGTGATTGATTTATTTTTTCTTTTCTTTTGTATTTGTCTAATTTCTATTTTTCTTGAGTTTTACAACATTTTTTTTTATCTTTTCCTTTTTGTCAGAATCTTACACCCTGATTAAACAGCGAATAACGTGTTGGGGTCAGGCGCAGTGGAAGGCGCGGTTCAGGCGAAATCATAATCTTAAAACTTTTAAAGTTACCGAATAAATTATTTGATATCACATATATATAATTATTCATATTTCACATAAATATATTATTTGATATCATATAACGACATAATTAATAATGAGAATATTAGGAAACTTTTACGAAAATTATTTTCCGCAAAATAGTATAAAACGTATTTTTGTACGAACCGACCAACCAATACACATGGGGGCTTCCCAGGTCAGCTCCAATGGTATTTGGGCAGTTCATAGGTTGCCTAAATAATGTCCAATTCACCGTTTCAGTAGCCATTACCTGGTAAGCTCAAAACTCACCTAGTAACACTATTTTTTTTGTTTTCCGTTTTCGCATATTTTCACTCCGAAATAATTTCCAAAAATTATGTTAACACCCAATACACATCCAACACATCCAAATGACATATTTTTCATAAAAAAAATTCTAGATTTTCCAAGTAAAAAATGGTTAGCAAAAATTATCATTTTTCATGCTTTAAATTCAATTTTCACAAGATTAATCAAATTAATCTTACACCAATTATGTCCCACCATTATGAAATATTTCTAGAATAATTCTAGGTTATTTTAGAGTGTCTCAAAAACTCTAGAATGGCAACCAAGTTGTCCAATAATAAATTAAACTCAAATTACCTTAATCTAGTTCAAAGTTTACTTACACATGCATCTAGCCACTAAATCAATCATCCAAATCAAAATGCCCCAAAAATAGAACGGAAAAGAATCTCTACATCTCTTGCTTTCAACAAGAACAACCAGAAAAAACTTTCCAAAAATAAAGAAGACATAAAAATTACCTTTAATCTTCGTAATCTTCTTTGAAATTTGTTCTTACTTTGATTCTTCTACTTCCATTCTCACTTTTGTGTTTTTGAATGAATGAAAGAAGCTAGGGATTTGGCCACTTCTTCACCAAGAATAAAAGAAACAATTTTCCCTTTTGAAATGGGCCAAAAACGTGGCTTCCAACCAAATGATATCTTTGTCCGTTTAATACTAAGCTTATTAAATAAGCTTCACACAAAAAGACCAAAATAAGCAATTGTTCAAGTAAGCCAAGGAGGATAAAATAGACTTTTAACTTGTAAAGCTTATCTAATAAGCCAAAACTTAATAAATGAGTTTAAGGATAAAATGGTCATTTTCCAAGCAAATGCAACTTTTCTATAAGTCATGATATTGTGACACTTGTCCTTAATTTAATATTAATTTAATCAAATTAAGTATATTAAATATTAGGATAAGTATTAGTTATGTATACAATATATATAAATAATTAATTAATAAATGACCATATTTATATTACATTAATCAAATATAATGTCCAAATAAATTATTTGGACACTTTTCATATTCGACACATATATAAAATGACTAAAATACCATTTGCATGTGTATTTTCGTTTACTAACTAAATGATTCGAATTAACATATTTAATCCGATAAAATATTATGAATAATCAATATTATTCATAACGCGTTGCCCAAGTGCTCAACGAGTACACTTCATATTGTGGGACTCTCTAAATTCAGATTTATCCGTCACGGAATCTAATTCTGTGTCCATAATTCACCCACTCGTAAATTATGATGACCACAGATAATATTGATGAACTATACAAGTCGAGATCATCACATACGTATAATCCATCCGTCACAGGCTATCGATATTATACCGAGGATATAGATAGGTACGTCAAATCCCTAAGGTATAATATAGTCAAATTATAAATTTATGATCTCTAAATAACACTCGGAACTCGCTTCCGAAGTATACCACGACCATGGATTTACTAGATCGCAAACACGTACAAGATTCATATGCCTTATACACAGGACTGATGGATTCTATCTGATACTCACAGGATATCATGAGCATGAGTCCACACCTAACGAGCAAGCGGAGGTCTGATCTAAATAGATCGATGACGTGACTACCATCAAAGTGTGGAGGATATCTCATATATCCACAATGGTATCTCAAGTCGAAGGACCACTATGCTACTCGACTTGAGAAGATTCCTATTGATGTTGGTGTACCATCTATTATTAAATCTTCGGTGAGCCGTTAAGTGTTTATCAAATAAACACATACAAGTTTATATGAGTCTACCGAAACTCATGGTTTATTAGATAAACCATCAGACCAAGTCCCGATATACGACATGTATTGGTCTCAGCGGATTTTACTAACTGACCCGTATTAGTAAATCTTGACCAGGAACTTTATTTGAGATTTTACAACTTATAGTGACACTTTCTAATGTCAATTACAAATTAAATTGTAACTGCATACTACATTGTCAATCCTGGGTCTTTGTCTAATAATATATATATATATATATCACTAAATCATACTTAGTTTCAATCTAATCATAATTAGATCGAATACGTATATAAAATATGAGGTGCAACCATTAATATGTAATATTATGGAAAAAGGAATTGTTAGTATTCATCGGACATAAATACGATCTGGATTGGCACTCGAGCACCAATCCTAACATAACGGTACTTCATGACTCTAATTCGATTCCTTTAGTTTCCTAAAAATACTGATAGACAACAAAGAATGCATGGAAGAAGCTCCCGTAAAACTCCCCAATCATTTCCCCCAAAATGCACTAATGAAAATTTACAAAGTACTCACCGAAAGAATGAGGCTTCTTATGATCCATGGTATTCCTAGTGATATTCGTTGGGTAATTGAAGCAAGGTTCGCTTGGTAGGTGAGTAATATGACTATTTCATTTCTTACATGCCTAGTTTAGGGAAAAGTACCTATGCTAAAAACGAAGAGCTAAATAATTAGGTGTTTTTTTATAAATGTACACGCTGGACGTGTAACACTCGTTGTCATTCTTTATGAATGGTGTCTGACAATCACAAAGATAAAATTCAATTCATTAATGATGGCTTGAGTAATGAGTTTTAGATGATATATTGTAATGACTCCAAATCTCATAACTGATTGAATTAGTAATTTGGTGTTTGGGATTAAATTTTTCCCAATCGATGACAGAAATATTAGAGGTGATATTAAGGACCTAATTTTAAAAGTAATGACTTTAATACCATGGTTAATTTATTTGAGTTCGATAAGAATTATGAAATTTGATCAGGTAATGTTTTATCTAGAAGACATATAATCTTCCTACACCTTTTGACACATATGCCACCCATTTTTACATTTAGCAAGCTTAAAAAAAAAAAAAAAAAAAGAGACATAAATCTTTTCCCCGTCTTCACACGTTTCAACTCTTTTCTTTTCTTCTTCAACACCCAAGATTCCAAGGCCTTATTGCAGTGAATTCTCCTCCATTTCCACCCAAGTTTTAGAACTCCAAAGCCACATGCAAGCTTGGAAGAGTAACTAGGGAGCTTAGAAGACCCTATTGATGTAGAGATATTTTGTTTCAAGTTGAGAAAAGCTAAACCCAAACTTTGATTTGTTGAATTTTGATGGATTGATGTTTGAAAGGGTGATGGTAGCTTATGTTGGAGATGTAATTATGATTTTTTGAGTTAAAAAAAAAGTTGGTAAATGATGGCCTGATATGAGATCACACCACATATCCTTATCCATTTAATGAATACTAATCAATGATTTTCATTGAAGCATAAGATTTATTAAACTGATATATTAGATGTATGAAGCTTAATGAATTGCAAATTGCTTAAGATAATTTTCTTTACTTTGTAACTTAGTTAATGAATTATCATGACTTAGTTACATGTTTCTGATGAAACATGGATAGAATTTTTGACTAGTTCAAAGACATTCTATCTGAATTTTGAAAACTGTATCTTTAAAATTCATAGTGAGTCTTTGAATTGTTCAAAGATCTTTGATACGATCAAACATATGAATTTATGGCAATTAGTTTTAAGATTATTTAATGAATATGATTCTTACTCAATATTATTCTTCTACGATTCCATCGTGATAGAATTAGTTAGAGGGAGGAATCGAATCTTATATGATTTGATTCGTTTGATATTGAGTGTTACTGAATTAGTTTCAATACTCTTGGGGATATGCTCCAGTAAAACTAATTCATCCTTTTAATTAAGGTTCCATTATTTTTTATAGTACGTATTTGATATGTATAGGTAGAAAATTCGAATCTTGAAAAGTTTGAGATTTGAATCTTTCTTTTGTATAATGGTTATCTAATTGAAAATGATTGCGCCTCGGAGTTACAAGTAAAAGTTTATCATTTATTCTATTTAATAGAATATTATATTATATTTGATAGAATATCTTTTCTACGATCCCGATTAAAAAATATTTTATTACTTGGTGTGTAACATCGGATGTTGACCATGTAGAAAAGACTTGACTTATTGAAATCAAATGTGAGAGTGATAAACTATAAATGGAACTACATAATTAATAAGATGAATTAACCCTAAGATATCTTCCATATAAGTTCAATAAATGTCAAAATATTTTACAAAGTATTTGATACTTAATGGTTCTGTTGTTTTCTTATCGAAGAAAATTATCTCATAACTTATAGTGGGAGCGATATTTGATATCTATTTCAAAAGTTAGCATTGAATCATAGATTTAAAATTGTTCATAGCTTACTACGACCAAGTTTTGAACTTGATTAAGCTTTCATTATGAATCGTTCAAAAAGTGTGCAAATGATTTGCGCAGCAAAAGCAAAGTGAACTGTAACATCCCCGATCTGGGAGATGCTACCGGCAGGGGATAGACCGCTCTAATCCCTTAAGTCTCTGAATATGATAACTATTATCTAATACTGATACTCTTTCTCTAACTTTATTTCATATATGGGACCGAAGCCCATGCTCAATAACTCACATGCAACTCAAATACAATAACTGTATACAAAATACAATATGATTTTTCTTTACAATGACTATTCCCATAATCAGAAACTAATATATGACTTTTACTTTGACTCTGACTCTGGACTGGTACTCTATCTGACCAAGACTGGTGGACTCCAACCCTGATGACTGCATCAGTATCTGTCCTACTGAGCTCGTCCTCCTGGAAACCTGCAAGATACAAAGACTGGGGTGGGGGTTAGATCGTTATATGATCTAAGTGAGTGGACAAAACTGAAAACTATTATAAAAACTTTTAGTTTCAAAATCTAGTTTCCAAAATATATTTTATGAGAAAAACTCTACTTCTGAAATATTTCTTGAAAACCATACTCTTCTTTTATCTGAAAAAGATGTCTCTGATACTCTACGCCCAGGAAAACGACTCAACTGGGAGTCTCTGAAACTGATGGTCTACATTCAGGAAAATGAATCAACTGGACGTAGCCACAAACTAGAATTGGGGGTGCGGATCTATGCTACCACCCAAGCTCTGAACTAGAGTCCAGGTACACGAACCTATGCCGTCATCCTGGCTCTACATATGCACATGTCATCTGTATCCCTCAATTCCAACTGTATCTCAAGTTACATATTGGGGTGAGTTTTTACCTTATGCCCCCGAAAATCATAAAAGCTCATACTTTGAATCTCAAAACTGAATAAAACATTTTCTGGAAAACATTTTCTTTCTCAAATATATCTTGTATCAAATAACTGTAAATAAATTCTTCTAATGCCCTAAAGCGTGAAAATATAAGTCTGAAACAATGATAATGAAATAAAAATCAGTTTTAAGGAGGAAAATGTCCACTCACAGTTTAGGAATCTGCCTGAAGTTATTCCGCTTTGTCGAGGAAAATTTATGATTCTTGCGGTGACCCTAGAATCGACAACTTGATTAGAAAATAGGCTGGGTAAACATATTCCATATTAACCTAAATTTTCCCACTCAATCTTTTACTTAATATTTCGAGCATAATATTCTTATATCGGTGTACCGTGTATTCTTAAAATGATACGAGACCTAAGGGTGGTCTCTAACATACTAGGGTGTACCTAGAATGGTTTAAATCAGTTTTAGAAAGAAAATAAAACCTCGCATTGCGATACGTACATCGCAAAAATAAATCCTTGTTTTTCTTCACGCGTCGCGACACGAGTTTCTTCTTGCGTCGCGACACACACCTGTTTACACAGGTTCTGCATTTCCTCTTTCTTCCTGCAATTCTTGCCCAATTTCTTTCCCAAAGTTTCCATAACATTTCCAACACACAATCCATCAATTTATATCAATTTCACACATCTTAAACCACCATTTTATCATCATCATTTACTCAATTATTCACCAAATTATCATTTCCAATAAATTCTTTAAACTTTTCAAACTTAAAACAACTCACCACAAAACCCATTTCTTAACTAATTAACCACTAATATGCAACACCAAAGATGCTACTATAACTACCATATCAACAATTTGCTAAAATCGCTTAACTTGAAATTGGGTTTAGTTTCATTACCTTCTTCCTTTTTGATTTCCTTATTCCTTAAGCCCCCAATGGATGCCCTTCTTCTTCTTCTTCTTGCTTTCCCTTCTCCTTTCTTTCTTCTTCTTTTTTCTTCTTCTTTCTCTCCTTTCTCTTCTTTCTCTTCTCCCTCTTTTCTTCCTCTCGGTTCTTCTTTTCTATCCTTTCTTATTTCTTTCAAATTTTGCATTTGTGAATAGTGTGTTGTATTTATAGTGGGGGTGTATGATATTTTGGAAATTTTGAGAAGAGTGTGGAAGTTTGGAGAAAGTTTTGAGATTTTTGCACTTGGGTCTGAAATTACTATTCATCCAGATTTTGGCTTACATTTTTGACCTGGTTCTGGTCCGAATTTAGGGTAATATTCAACGCAGAAGTTGTAGGTCTCGGTCTCATATTTTCGACAATATAAAATTCATAAAAATCAGAGTTCATACGAAAACGTTACGCCGCAAATACCATGGGCTGCCTAAAGGGTAACATCATACAGTCTCGTCCCGGGACTTCGAGGGATTAACCGATCATTCCTAAAGTCATCTCACGAGTATGTTTATGTCTCAATATAATTTACTCTATGTGTCTTCGTCCATTTTCGTAATAGTATAGTCATATACATTAGAAAACCATCGGTCGTTACATTAACTTATTAAAGGTTTGACCTTTATAGTATGATAGTGAGAAAGATTACACTCAGTAATCTATTGTAGATTCTGAGGAAACTTATCTCGAGTCGCACTAATTGAACAATTAAAGATTTATTGGTTAATATTGATATACAACTATGCATTTTAGCTTGGAATGCAAAGTGGCATTTTTGAATGGTTTCTTCGGATAATGGATCCGTTGTGATTTCTTTGTTTGAAGAGTTTGTTATGGAATGGCCCTGAAGTTTCTATTCTGTTAAGATCACAGTTTGATATACCAGCTTATAGAGCCTATTGTAGACTCGGATGAGTTTTTCTAGAAATCTATGTTCTCTAATTTTGATAATAGTTAGATTGTTTGATTTTATCAAAGCATAGGGAATACACATATATTAGAAAAGTTAGTGGGAGCGTACAAATTTCTTTCTAGTGTTATATATCCTAACAACATTATCATTATTAATGTAATAAAGAGATATTTATGAGATAAAAGGTTTATCTAAGTCTTCTTTTCTCCGTGAAAGCAGTGAGAGTAGTCTCTATTATATTCGATATAAAGTTTTATATACGATAAAAAACTACGAGACTTGTGAGATACTCTCATTAGCCGTGCATTGGATGTGATCTAATAAAAGACACAGCAAGACTATCTATTTTACAGTTAGTATAACTGTTTGATAGTTAGTGTGTCTCTTATATATAGTATTCATCTTTCGTAAAGGATGATTCATTTGTCGAAAGAGAAACTGATTAGAATGTCTAGTCAATTTTATGCATCATAGGATGATGGCATAATGAATACTATATTATATGCAATCATAGATATTAATTTAATCGTAATTTTTATGAACTATTTTGATATGCTATGGACCATAGGATGTGTCTTGAAACATGTTCTTTGTTATCTTTGAGATATTAAGAACAAATTTCTTATTCATGGAGAATATAGTCTGCAACCATTATGGTCAGATTAATTTTGAGTCTAATTATGATGTTAGATGGTCTACGTCATAAAAGAGTCAAAAAAGATGCAGTGAGAGTGTCACCAATGATTCTACTGTTTAAGTGGAATTAGTTGTAACTCATGAAGTATTGACTTATGATGTTACAAAGTGAACTTATGGATTTGAAGTTTCGATATTAGTATTGTGCTTATGATTGTATGCATAGTATTTTGGATTTGATCTCTAAAACTTGGACAATTCAATAGCTATAGCACAATATTGATATCGCATCTGAGTCATATTGGTGTATAAATTAGGTTCTACAAAATATGAATGATACTGGCTAAGGGAAATGATTGGGTTTATTAGACAAACTCAATATGTTATAGCGGACCGACTTATTGTTGCCTACCTCTTGAGTGTTAGGTGAGCTCTTGAGGGCCATGAGTATATGATACACATTGAGATGTGTATATGATAACGTGGGTTGACACTAGAGCAAGTGGGAGAAATTGTTAGGGTTGGTGCTCGGAGTGCCAATCTGGATCGTATTTGTTATGTCCAATTCATGAATATGAATAATTCATTTTTCCATAATATTACTTATTTATGGTAGCACCTCCTGTTTTTATATACGTATTCGATCTAATTACGATTAGATTGAAACTAAATATGATTTAGTGATATGTATATATTAGACAAAGAACCTAGGATTTACAACATTGTGCGCAGTTACAATATAGTTTATAATTGACATTGGGTACTGTTGGGTTTCTAAAGTGTCCCAAGATCAATTTAAGCAATGAAACATGTGAATACTCAAAGAAGAATTTGCGGAATAATACTCACTTTGATCGGATATTGGATGCGTCAAATACAAAAATTGTTCCTTGATGTTTCGGCCAAGCTCCTCCTTAGGGGATGAAATCCAAGCTCCAAGATTTTGAGTTGATTCCAAGCTCAATGATAAGTTTCCCTATCACCTTAGATGATTCCTTGAATGTGTGCTAGCACTTAAAAATTGCTACAATTTTTGTTCTTGTTCATGCAAGTTTCGGCCAAGCTTAGAACAAGAGAGGGAGAGAAAATTTCTTGCAATGGGCGTGAATGAGAGAGAGTGAATGATGAAGTTGTATTGTTGACTTGTGTATTTGATTTTCAAAAAATCAAATGATATACCAAATCTCAAAATTTGGTAAAAGTCATTCTCGTCATTACACACAAATGTGTCATACAAGTCACCATCATTCCTTCACCAAAACCCATCACCAAAAAGTAATTAAAGTGACAAGTGATGTGACATGTGGGTCCCACTAAATTCAAAATTTGAGTGGGCTCGCAAACACTCCCGGGCTCGGGTTCGTTAATTCCAAATTAACGATTTTTCCGTTGCGACGTAATTAAATCAAATTTAATTAAATAATTATACCAAGCAAAATTACTATTCACGTCGCTTGCGAATTAATTCTAAATTAATTCGTTTGCACGAACTAAAATCCAATTTTAATTCCCCGTCGAAATCTTATTTCGTTTAATATATCGAATATACTATTTTATCGATCAATTACAAATTAATAGTTCAATCTCTTCAATAGTATTTTATCCTAGATAAAATCTCTCTTCGTAATTAATCCTATATTAATTATGTTCGAATCATACGTCATCGGTGAATCTTCGAGAAGCGACCCATGAGATCCCTGGATATGCTGGCAGTAAATCCGGTCGTCGGACTATCCGAACACGTACGTACCTCGTACTACATTTTTACCGATTTACTAGACATGGTTGGCTTTCAGCAAAGCGCCGTGCCTACCCAATTCTCCAGAAATATTCTTAAAGGAATATATAATCTATGTCAGGCGTAGTATACGTAGTATTGCGTAGTACGATCTAGTATCGGATGTCACATGCAAGGCCTGGGGCTGGAATAGTGTCTGACCCGTACAAGAATATATCGGATTACAAGCAACTAGTCTATTTAATCAGATAATCATGACCTTGTAATATTATCCCGATGGTTGCAACCAATTAGAGTACCAGTTCTGTATCCCTGCGTGATCATCATCTCCATATGACTGAAGTGATACTTCCATCTTGACATCACACCCAATACACTACGATTCTCAATAAACCCAGAAGAGGCGTACACAGAACCTGTTAAAGTCCTGGACGACCAAAACCAAAGCGTATTGATTGTCGCAAGTATTAGCGATGCAAGTCTCAGGTTAAGACCAAATACATCTACCCTGATGCGGATTCCCATAGACACATAGTCATACTACCAATGGGATTCCGCGGGGTCTATCCAGAGCGAAGCTGTTTCCGTACCATCGGTAAACACAACCTCCTATCACACTTGCAAAAGTATCCAATACTTAAATATATGAGAACTATGTTGTTACGCTTCCATAACACGCACAAGTGCAATACTAGTCTATTCCGCATTATCGATGTCCAATCTCGATAATACTATGACTAGGGATATTTAATGATTAAACCATAAATGGATCGATTTAACTTACAAACCTTGTTTGAATAGGCCAACCTATCCTCCTAAGCCTCTGACTTACTGACTGTGAACATCAATACTAATCCATCTCAAATACAGACTCATGAATGAGGACCATTGCCCAACTCAATAACATAGAATGCATTTTATTACCCATAACTGTGTACTCAAATACACTTATCTTTACAACTCTGTAATGGACACTTTTAACACATTACTCTGACTTATTACACATATAATCTCTACGATACCAATGACTGATACAAGACTTTACTTTGACTTTGACCGGATTGTACTTCTGACTTGATCTGGTAAACCCAAACACTCTAGTGAATGCCATCAGTATCCATCCTCTCGAGCTTGTTCTCCGGGTAAACCTACAAAATAGAAACACTGGGAGTAGGGGATTAGATCTTTTGAACGACCTAGTGAGTGGACATTTTAAAACAGAATCTGAAATACTTTATGAAAAGTTCATTTCTCTGAAATCAAAATCATCGTAGGGAAAACTGATCTTTTCTGAAAACTCTTTCATAAAACTGATGTGTTTGAAAACATATTCTCTAAAAACTATTTTATGTGAATCTTTTCTGGAAATCCTTTCTGTCTGTAAAACTCTGAGATTCTCATAAAACTGTTTCTCTTGAAAACTCTTTCATTAAACTGTCTTTTCTGAAAACCATATCTCTAAGAATATGTGGAAATTCTGAAGTATGGGTGCATTACGTATCGTCATCCCCCATACGCTTAGAAAATCAATAGAAAACCTAACGCATGGGGGCATTACGTATCACCATCCCCCTATACAGCTATCTAGTGGTCTTGGAGCATTACATATCGTCGTCCCTCAAGCCACTGAACTAGAGCCAGGTGTGTTGATCCATGCTTTCATCCTAACCCTGAATCTATGGTCTATGGACGTTACGTATCGCCGTCCCCCTAGCCCTGAAATCTAAGATCTAGGGGCGATACATATCATCACCCCCCAGTCCTGCTCTACATATGCACATGTTATATCTGTCAATTCCAATAATGATGAGCGGAAAATATATCAATATGTACCGCCCCTTTTACTTAATATTTTGTTTAGTTTCTCGGGTTTGATGAACGTTTTGATGTGTTTTAGTTTATTTTACAAATAAAATAATATTGGGACACATTGAAATCATTTAGGACGAAATGTGGGTCAAATAAGGGCAAAAATTGGACTTGACATATTAATTTTGGAGATTGAAAACTTGAAAGGGCGTTTTAACGAAGTGCAGTTTTGGAAATTCTAGTTTTGCGCATATGTCGTATGTTGGGCATATCTTTTTACTCCGATACCAGATTGAGTTGATTCAAGTTCTAGATTAAAGAAGACTCAAATATCTACAACTTTGAAAGATAAAATAATTTCGAATTCCAAAGATTTCATGCCCGAAATGGATGAATCATCCATAAGTGTGTTGTGTGTAATTATTAAAGTCATTTTCAATCATTTTCAAAGCAAAAAAATAAATTAATAAATAAATAATAAAAATTATCAAATCACCACCAAACATGATAATCAATTAGTGGAGCAATTAATAATGGATTTGGTGAAGCAATTAGTGGAGCAATTAATAATGGATTTGGTGGATGATTTGATGGAGGCAAAATTTTGCCTAAAATACCAAGCCATTTCATTTGTGAATTCATACTCTCTTCTAAGGAATTCCTTAAGAATACTAAGAAGATTGTATCTTGTTTGTTTATTTACAGCTTTCAGTAATTAATTTCCGCTTTCGCACTTTCTTTTCTTTACTTTTCAGTTTTTACTTTCCGCAATTTACTTTTACGCACAGTACTTTTCTTTCTTTAATTTTCAGTTTTTACTTTTCAGTAATGAGGAGGTAACTCCCCTTTGCTGGTGTAAAAGGTAAAACTTTTATTACTAATATTTAGATTAATCTCCCTTAATTATAATATATAAACTAGTTAAAACCTGACTTAACGAGGATACCGCCGTATTGGTCGGTTTGTAAATATTTAAATTGGTTTTAACCTGACTAAACTGGATACCGCTTGATTGGTCTGTTGGTAATTAATTATTAATTTGACTTAATCTGGATACCGCCTATATGGCTGGTTGGTAATTATCATGCAAGGTTAATATATTATATTAAAGAAGATATCTAAAATAAAAGTAATAAAAGTGGATCCTTTTACCTCAATATTTTCTTTTATTGTACTTTTACTTTATTTACTTTTCAGCAATTTACTTTCAACATTTACTTTTCTGCAATTTACTTTTCAGCATTTACTTTTCAGCAATTTACTTTTCAGCATTTACTTTCAGCATTTAATTTTTAGTTTTTAAATTCAGCATTTACTTTCCGTCATTTACTTTTCAGCAATTTACTTTTCAGCAATTTACTTTATGTCTTTTATTTTATTTAAGTTTTTACTACCCGTAAATATGTGTCGTAACTAAGCCAATTATCTGGGGTTGTGATGAAGTCCAATATCACCGGTTTATAAGGGGTTTAAATACGGTTTGGGAAATATAAATGTTTATTTATTGAGCCTTAGTCTTAATGCATCTTGTTAAGTGGCCATTAATAAGATTGATTAGGTAAACTTAAAATGAACTTGGAAAAGGGATTTTAGGTTTAAGACCTTAGACTTAATAGCCCACGATCTTCCTTAAGGATATATAACCCTTTAATAGATTTCCTTACAGGATAGGAATATACATGTCGGGCGGGGGTAGCCATAATTGGAACTTAATCTTAATAAATTCAGATAACTTGGTTAACATAGGAATATGATTAATTGGGTTATACTGGGTATTTGCATTTGACCATCGGAATAGGTTTTTACATAATTTTGTGTTCCAGGTTAATAAACTAATATATTACACAAATGTAAAATAACCACTTCATCCTTTAAAAATATATTGGAAGGATTCACAATCCTGGATAGTTTTATAAATTTGAATTTTCTTCAATCTACTTTCAAGCAATTTTATTTACTTGTTTTAATTTTAAAGTCACCACCCAATCAAACAATCAATCCATTAGATACTTGTAAACATTTAACTTCATAAATTGATAAAAAAAAAAGGTTTTAAGTCCTCGTGGGATCGATACTTTTTATACTACTTGAACGATACATGCGCTTGGGTTATACGCGTGTGATTACACACCGGTCAAATAACCGTCAATTCCGTAAGTCACATTTGAGGTTCGTTTTCCCCCATGCCACTAAAAATCATAAGAATCATACTTGTAAAATCAAAACTTCTTTAAAACATTCACATTAATAAAGTAACTGAAATAAGCTTGGCTAACGCCCTTATATACAAAAAAGTAAGTCTCAAATTAAAACAGAAAGTAAATATCAACTTTAAAAGAAAAGTCCACTCACATATTAGTAACCATTGCCAATGATCCTGGATACGACTGAAGAGATTCTTGCGAAAAAGCTAGTACGTCATGTATTCGAGTATGGTTAGCATATATAAGCTAGAAGCTAATCATGGTTATGGATGTAGTGGATGCTCATGCAAGTTGCATACGTGTCGGGATAACTAACGTGTTAAATGAATTTAACATCATATAATGAAACTAAAATGGGCTGAAACTGGTCTTGCCGTGGGTCGCGACTTCAGATCTTGCACGTCGTGATGCTCATATGATTTGACTGAAACATATAGCATTTCTTATTCTGCATCACGACGCCAGGTGCTGAGCGTCCCAACTTCCACATGACCGACCCGAGGTTTCCACACGACCGACCCGAGTTTTCCACACGACTAACCTGAGTCCTCCAACGACTGACCTGAGTCTTCCACATGACCGAACCGAGCCTTCCACACGACCGACTCGAGGTAGAGGGTATTTTCACGGTCCGCATCGTGACGTCAAGTGTTGTGCGTCGTGACGCCCACACGACCAAACCTGAAACAAAGGGAATTTCCAAAATCGACATCGCGACTCTAGCCCATACACGTCGCGATGCTAGCCTGATAACAGGCCAACTTTCAACTCTTCCAGTGCCAAATTCGAAAAATGCAACACTAACACCCTCACTCTACAACCTTCACACAAACACTTCTTTAAATTTCAACACTCAAACATGTTATACCAGTATTCCACCATGAAAGCAACTCTCTTACCTTAATTTAACTCAATATCTAGAATTTCATAATTTTGGGCATTTCTTAATAGAATCAATTTACTAGTTCATTATCCCCCTTAATGTAATCACTAGTATGACATCAACACTAACCTAGCATTACTTCATGAAAACTCTAAAATCTAAGTTTTGGGTCAAGATTTATTACCTTGAATCAAACTTCTTCTTCTCCATTAGAGTCTACAAGCCTTCCTTTATCCTTTCTAAACTTGACTTGTGTTGGATTCTCTCAATTTTTCTTCAAAATTTCTTATGAAATGGCAATTCTCTCCCTCTCACTCTCCCTCATTTTCAGCCATCACCAAGGGATTCAGGATTAGATGGGTTTTTATTTCTTTCTTGATTTGTTGGACATATATGACCCATATCATCACTATTTGTACAGAACAAGGTATTGTTGTACAAATTAACTATGTGACAAAGGAAATTGCTCTTTTATCATTTGTAATTGGATTACCTGGATATATAAATGATAAAAGTCCTTATGATTAGTTCTGGATTAATAAGATTTGAGACAATATTAATCCACAAAGGTTTAATCATTAAATATCCCTAGTCGTAGTATTATCGAGACTGGACATCGATAATGCGGAATAGGCTAGTATTACACTTGTGCGTGTTATGGAAGCGTAACAACATAGTTATCATATATTTGGGTATTGGATACTCATGCAAGTGTAATAGGAGGTTTTGTTTACCGATGGTACGGAAACAGCTTCGCTCTGGATAGACCCCTTGGAATCCCATTGGTAGTATGACTATATGTCTATGGGAATCCGAATCAGGGTAGGTGTATTTGGTCTTAACCTGAGACTTGCATCGCTAATACTTGCGACAATCAATATACTTTGGTTTTGGTCGTCCGGGACTTTAACAGGTTCTGTGTACGCCTCTTCTGGGTATATTGAGAATCATAGTGTATTGGGTGTGAAGTCAAGATGGAAGTATCACTTCAGTCATATGGAGATGATGATCACGCATGGATACAGAACTGGTACTCTAAGTACTATAGCCATCAGGGAAGTATGACTAGGTCATGACTTTCCGATCATAAAGAGACTAGTTGATAGTGATCCGATATATACTTCTTATGGGGCAGACACAACTCCAGCCCCAGACCTAGCATGTGACATCCGATGCTAGATCGTAATACGTAATACTACGTATACTACGCTCGACAAAGATCATGTATTCCGTAGCAGAATATTTCTGGAGAATTGGGTAGGTACGGTGCTTTGCTAGAAGCCAACCATGTCTTGTAAATCGGTAAGAAGGTGGTACCGGCTACGCACGTGTTCGGATAGTCTGATAACCGTATTTACTGCCAACATATCCAATGATCTCTTGGGTCACATCCCAAAGATTCACCGATGATGTTTGACTCGAACAATATAATCTGGGATTAATTATGAGAGAAAAAATTAATCTGGGATTAATTATAAGAGAAAAAATTAATCTGGGATTAATTAAGAGAGAGAAAATTAATTTGGGATTAATTACGGCAAGAATTAATCTGAGATTAATTGTCAGAGAAAGATTTAATCTGGGATTAATTGCGTCGAGAATTTATCTGGGATTAAATTCATCGAGAGGAGAGAACACGATTAATTTGGAATTAATCGACAAAGTAAATTTAATGGTGAAATTAGATTTTACTATTTAATTTATTTAATTAGGCTAATATAATATATTAGATATATTAATTAAAATTAGATTTCAATACAGAATTAAAATTGGATTTTAATTCGTTCGAACGAATAATTTAGAATTAATTCGTAAGCGACTTTTGTAATAATTTTGCTAGGCATTATTATTTAATTAAATCGGATTTAATTACGTCGCGACAAAAATTTGTTAATAGATTAAACGAACCCGAGCCCTAACTGGCGTAAACACACACGTATAATGCAAGCGCACGTATCGTTCAAGTAGTATAAAAATATCGATCCCCGAGGACTTAATATCTAAACTATTAATTTTATGAGGTCAAATGATTACTAATATCTAACAAGTTGATTGATTGATTTGAAATGGTGACGATTCTAAATTTAAAAACAAGTAAATAAAATTGTCGAAAATAGGTTTTAAGAAAATTCAATATTAAAAACTATCTAGGGTTGTGAGTTCTTCCAATATCATTTTAAAGATGAAGTGGTTATCTTAAAGTTGGGTAACATATTGATTTATTAACCTGGAACACTAAATTATGTGTAAGCCTCTGTCGATGGTCAGACACAAATACCCAGTTTAACCCAATTGAACCATATGTCTATGTCAACCAAATTATCTGGATTCATTAAGTTTAAGTTCCAATTATGGCTACCCCCGCCCGACAGGTATATTCCTATCCTGTAAGGAAATCTATTAAAGGGTTATCTATCCTCAAGGAAGATCGTGGGCTATTGAGTCTAAGGCTGAAACCTAAAATCCCTATGTCTAGTTCATTTTAGATTTACCAGATCAATTTTATTAATGGCCAGTTAATGAAAAAGCATTAAGTTTAAGACTCAATAAATAAATCTTTATATTACCCAAGCTATAATCTAACCCCTATAAAACGGTGATATTGGATTTCATCACAACCCCAGATAACTAATTTAGTTACAACACATAACTAGGGCTAGTAAAACCTTGAAAATAAAAGACATAAAGTAAAAATGCGGTAAAGTAAATACTGAAAAGTAAATTACAATAAAATAAAATGCTAAGGTAAAAGGAATTACTTTTACTACTACTAATTTAGATATCTCCCATAAAATAATATATAAACTTGTGATTCTTTTTCCAACCAGCCATATAGGCGGTAACCTGATTAAGTCAAATTAAGTCTAACCAGCCATAAAGGCGGAACCAAAATTAAATTACCAACCGACCAATCTGGCGGTATCATTTATTAGTCAGGTTTAAATCAGATTAAAATGAATTACCAACCGACCAATCTGGCGATATCCTTTTTAAGTCAATATTTTAAATAGTGAATATATTATTATTAAGGGAGATTAATCTAAATAGTAACAGTAAAAGAATTACCTTTCACCCTAGCTGTGGGAGTTACCTCCTCATGGTAAATAATAAAAACTGTAAAAAGTAAAAAGTAAAAATTAAATTACTATATTAACAAAACGTAATTAAAATTAATTACAAAACTAAAAACTAAAAAAACTAAAAATTAAAAGAAAGTAGAGAGAGAAACTCTCTCTTTAGAAAGATTATAAAAGAGAGAGTGGTGCACTGAATTCTGAAATCTCGAGCTCAATTTATAGGAATTAGTAGGCTTCCAGCGTCGCGACGCCAGGGTCCTCAGCGTCGCTACGCCAGATTCTGTCGACGTGGCAAGCTCTGGTTTGCTGGTTTGAAGATTCTGGATAAGCTGATAAGGTGACACGTGGCGCAGTGGTTGGGCTTCAATTATTGTGACACGTGGCGGCTTCTGATTGGTCGCTGAGATTCTTATCCGCCACGTGTCAGATAAGGATTAGATACTCAATTATTGATGCTGATGTGGCGGTGACCGTGGCGACGACATGGCGACACGTGGGAAAGAGATTGTCGGCACCGTAGAATTGCGACACGTGTCACTTCCTGATTGGTTGATGATGATGTGTGGCACGACACGTGGCAATGTTGACCTGTTGACTTGCTGACGTGGCTGATGACATGGAGTGACACGTGGAACACGTGGCGATGATGACTGTCAGCACCGTATGATGCTGACACGTGGCACGGCACATGTTAGCAGATCGGCTGTGATGGTGACACGTGGCACGGCACATTTTAGCAAAGTCAAACTTTTCTCAGATTCTGATTTGTGGACCCGGCGCACGTTAGCACTGTTCGGCGCATTTTAGACGTCGCGACGCTGAAGGCTTGGCGTCGCGACACGCTAAAGACCAAAATATACCAGTTGACGCGTTTTTGCCCCAAATTGCCTCCAATGCTTTCCAAACTTTATTTATCTACAAAATAACACAAAACATATCAAAACATTCACAAAACTCGAGAAACTATACGAAATATTAGGTTAAATGAGTGGGAAATAGTGATAGATTTACCACTCATCACACCCCCAAACCTAACATTTTGCTAGTCCTCGAGCAAAACATAGAGTAAAAAATAACATAAATAAATTAACTAAGCCACTTTCGTAGGGATCACGGTTGAATTTAGCGTATGCAACAAGCCTTTAAACCCCTAGGTGTCCCTAATGGACGAGTTGTAGTCTCGTGAGGGTTTACAGCAATGATACCCACAAACATTTTACAAAAGTAAAAAGGTAATAAAACTAATGCACACAAAAGCAAAAAGACAAGCGAAAAGAGAATAAAGATGTTAGTGACTAATCAGGTCAAACTTCTACTCCAAGTTACTAGTTGTTTTGTTTTATTCTAAATTACTGAATAAGTAAATTCTCCGATTATATTTACCATTCTCGATATACACAGCCAACATAATATTAAACAACTCATTTTTGCCCACAACAGTCATAAGTGTAGTTGATAAGAGAGTAATATTTTTGTCCTAAAGTTCTATCAGATTTCACACCTTTTTGTAGCAATGGAATAATTTTTCTCATTTTTCTGATTTTTTCTTTGATTTTTCACTTTTCTATTTTTTATTTATATATAATATCTTCCATCTATGTAACGAGCGTTGAGTCAGTGACTCCCAAACCAGTTGGTTTTAGGGCACTAGGTGTTAAAAACCCCATACGAACTTAATTACTCAGACTTCAGATATATATATATATATTTTTTTTTTTACTCCATTACTTTTTGAGATGCTTCCTCCAATTAAACTAGAGCACTGAATATTACAAACTTTTCAATTTTAGCTCATGTCCGTATGTTTCTATATATGTTGATAATATCTGTCAACTGAGCATATGAAGATCCATTTTAGTCCGTTTTAAGGAGAATTCACAAATTAAATAATTAAAAAAAGAAATACACAAAATTAACTTGTTTCGAAAATAGGCTTGAGATACGTCTCAGGAGTGGAAACTCCTTACTCAGCTATCTCTTACCAATTTCACCCTTTTAGTCAAAATAAAAACACAAAAACGCAAAATATTTTTGTAATTTTTGAAAAATTTCAATTTTTTTTTTTGTTTTTCGAAAAATTTTGGACTAAAAATAAAAACAACATACAAACTAAAAACAACATACAAACTAAAAACAAGGTTACTAACTAAAAACAAGGTACTAATCAACTAATTTCCTCCCCCAAACCTAAATGAGACATTGTCCCCAATGTCTTAAACAGTAAAAGGAGAGTTAAGAAGGTCGTACCTGGTTAGGCTAAATCTACAGGAAATTAAAGGTTAAGATCCAGATTAATCCGACGCCTCTTACCACGATCGTCCTCGGACCAATTTATCTTTGAAAGGATAGGGTCAACTTGTGGTTCATAGGCTATGAGTTGGTCTATTAGATCCGGAGCAGTTCTGGCAGTAAAGAGGAGTTCTTTCAAAGGTTTTTACACGAACCCATTTCTTCGGGCATCATCAAGAAACACACAAAGAAAATCATAAAATCCATCAACGTTGTACAGCCCAATTGGTTTCGCTGGTGTATGTTCAGGTTCGCCCAAGATAGTAGAACATAAAATTTCCTCCAATGTACCCAAGCCACCTGGCAAAGCGATAAAAGCATCAGCACGGTTAATCATTTCTACCAGTCATTCAGACATACCTGGCACGATTAATTCCTCTCCGTTTGATGGTTCAATAAGATTTGCCTCTGCCAAGGGTTTTGGGATGATTCCCAAAACGTGACTGCCTCCTTCCTGTGCAGCCTTTGAAACGATCCCCATAAGTCCAAGATTGCCTCCGCCATATATTAAGTGCATATTCCTGCAGCTAAGACTCGACCCAATTCTTGTGCTGCTTCTACGTATTGTGGTTTAGTACCAACACTACTACCGCAAAACACACAGATGTTCTCAACTCGTCTTCTTGAAGTGGCTTACATTTTTTATGTATTTCTTTCTCAACTCGGGATGCCTTCAAAAGTGCAATGACGGGCTGAATTTATAGTACTTGAAAATGGTGAGTTAAAATAGCACAAGTAACTTCCAGAGGACGATTGTTAGCGAATTAATATCGAGATAGTCAAAAAGGTCTGGATCCTGTCGGAGAAAATAAAAGAAAACAACAAATCACAATTATTAAGAAAAGACAAAGAGATATAATATTTACAAGAAAAGTAACGGCTTGATTAATGTCTATGCGTCAGGGACAAGCTTCCCATCCAATTTTCTTATAAATTGGCAAACAGGGTCTTTTTGAGTCAGATTCCCGAGACTTAACTGTTGTCTTTCTTTTTGGAATTGTGTATGTAATTTGCGAATGGCTATATGAACATATCCACTGGGATGCGTCTCAAGAGTTAAAGATATATCATCTAAAGACTCCTTACTCAAGCCATCCATAATGAATTTAATTTTGTCTTCGCGATTATCAGACACCATTCCTAAAGAACGACAACGAGTGTTGCAATTAAATCGTGCACATTTGAAACAAACACCCATTTTCTTAGCTCTACATTTCTTTACATAGGTGCTTCTTCCAAAACCAGGCAGATGTGAAATAAAAGAGTCAGAAGACTCACCTGCCAATCGGACCCGTGCTTCAATTACCCAACGAATGTCATTAGGAATACCATGGATTGTCAATAACCTCATCCGTTCCAAGCGAGCTTTGTATACTTTCATCAGAGATTTTTTAGGGAGAGAAGGAAATTGCTTGTGAAGATTTGCGAGAGCTTCTTCCATATTGAAATGACTAAACCTGTAAAAATTAAACACACAAAAATAAAACACACCAAATCCCAATATATACACAAATTGCATGGGTTGCCTCCCTGCTAGCGCTAAGTTTAAAGTCGTCAGCCAGACTTGGCTTCTCGAACGTTAAGCTGGATCTGAAAGTGTAACACTTTCTTTTTGTCGCTCAAATGATTCTCCCCAGTAGTGCTTGACACGCTTGTTTTTAACCTTGAAAGTTTTGATAGCGTCAGGATCATATATCTTAACGGCTCTATTTGGTAAAACTTTGGTGATCACAAATGGACCTGACCACCGTGATTTTGGCTACCATGGGAAGAATTTCACCCTTGATTTGTTAACAGTACCTTCTGCCCTGGTTCCAGTTGTATGCGCACTAACTTCTCATCATGTCTTTTCTTGCCCTTTTCTTTGTACAATTTAGCATCCTCAAAAGGCTGATTGTGAAATTCCTCCAATTCGTTGAGCTGGTGGAACTTTTTCTTTTCTGTTGCTTGTAGTGTAAGAATTAGCTTCTTCAGTACAAAAGACGCTTTATCTTTAGGCTTTACAGGCAATTGACATGTTTTAAGTTTGTCAGTAGAACTTTGTCTTTCATCAGAGTTCTGAATGGTACTGTGTATCACATCGAGTTTGAAACATTCCTCATTCTTTTCATCATCTGGGAAATTCATGGCTTTGAAAACATTGAATGTTACTTCTTGGTCTTGTACCCTCATGGTTAATTCTCCTTTTTGTACATCAATAATGGTTCGACTTATAGCCAAGAATGGTCTCCCGAGGATGATTGGCACGTCTGCGTCTTCCTCCATATCAAGGACAATAAAATCTGCTGGGAAAATGAATTTGTCAACCTTGACCAGCACATCCTCAACTACACCTCTCGGAAATACGAGAGTTCTATCTGCAAGTTGCAGTGAGACTGAAGTTGACATTGTTTCTCCAATCTGTAATTTCCTGAAAATATAAAAAGGCATCAAGTTAACAATCGCACCTAAATCACACAAAGCCTTGCCAAAGTTATGTTCTCCTATGACGCAAGGAACAATGAAACTGCCAGGATCTTTCAACTTCGGGGGAAGTTTTCTCTGAATGATGGCACTGCATTCTTCTGTTAATGCTACTGTCTCATAATCTCCCAATCTCCATTTTCGTGAAAGAATATCTTTCATGAATTTGGCATAAGTGGGCATTTGTTCCAACGCTTCTGCAAATGGAATGTTGATGTGCAGCTTTTTGAAGATCTTCAGGAACCGGGAAAATTACTTGTCCAATTTGTTCTTCTGAAGACGTTGAGGAAAAGGTGGAGGTGGAGTGATCTGTTCTTTTTCCTTTGCTTCTTTTTCCTCCATCTGTTGCTTTGTTTCGTTTGGAACTTCCTCAGCAGTTGAATTGACTCCAACATCTTTGTTGATTTCAGTACCGCTTTTTAACATGATGGCATGACATTGCTCCTTCCCCATGTTTCTTGGATTTGGCTCTGTGTTGCTAGGAAGGGTACCTGGCGGTCTGTAACTCTGAGCATTTGCCAGTTGTCCAATTTGATTCTCCAGTGCTTTAATAGAAGCAGATTGACTTTGAATTAATGCTGATTGGGATTGAAACATAGCATCATATCTTGCTGCTTGAGAGTCTTGTTTTGCTTCTAACTTTTCAAGTGGGTCAACACTTCTTATTCCTGATTCATTTGCCTGCTCCTGGCTTTTGTTCTGTTGCTGGATTCAGGTGGTGGATAGTTCTGATGTTGGCCTGAATTGTTGCTCCATGATAAATTAGGATGATTCCTCCACCATGGGTTGTAGGTGTTGGAATATGGATTGTTCCCTTGTCTGTTGAAATTGCTGACATAATTCACCGTTTCTTCTTCAGTTGGTTCGACTCTGGTACTCCTCCATATGGTGAACTTATGGTTCCAGCGATGTTCACAACTGCGTGCTAAGTGTTTCTAGACATTTGCATATCTGATCCAGCCTGGTATTCACTGCTGTGTTTGCTCCAACTTCATAAATTCCTGCAATTTTTGGATCATGCTCCTTTCTGTTGGCCACAATGAATTGTTGTTGGCCATTTCTTCGATTAGGTCCCAGGCTTGATCTTCTCTTTTTTCCATCAAGGCTCCTCCAGCAGCAGCATCGATTGTGGTTCTCATTATTCCAGAAAGCCCATTATAGAATGTTTGGACTTGAAGCCATTTTGGAATCTCATGGTGTGGACATTTCCGGAGTAAATCTTTGTACCTTTCCCAAGCTTCGTAGAGAGTTTCTGAGTCTTGTTGCACAAAGGATGTGATGTCATTCCTCAGCTTTCCGGTTCTGGCTGGTGGAAAGTACTTTGCAAGAAATTTGGTGGCTAAAGTGTTCCATGTTGTGATGGAACCTGCTGGTAGTGAATGTAGCCAATCTTTAGCTCTGTCCTTTAAGGAGTATGGAAAACACGCAGTCTCATTGCTTCTTCCGCTTCTCTATTGTAATTGAAAGTGCCACAAACTTCCAGGAAGTTACTGATGTGGGCATTAGGATCTTCAGTTGCATTCCCCCCGAACTGAACTGACTGCTGAATCATCTGAATGTATGTTTTGATGTCACACGCATTTGCTGGTAAGGGAGGAAGTACAATACAGGAAATGAGTCTGTCAACCATCGGAATGGTTCTGTCTCGAATGGGAATTGGTGGTGCAACGTTCAAAGGTTCAGGTTCCATGTTGACTAAAGCTTCTTGGCCTTCTCGCCTTTCCCTTCTCAACTGTCTGATGGTTCTTTCAATTTCTGGGTCAAGCGGTCGGAGTTCAAAGCTTCTGGTTCGTCTCATGTAGTTTCTGAGAACCTGAAACACAAGAAAACAACGACAATAAGTAAAAAGAAATTAGATACAAGTAACGGTATCTAACCCCTAAACTAATAGTAAAAGATAAATAAGTCCCCGGCAACGGCGCCAAAAACTTGACCGGCGTAAACACACGCGTATAACGCAAGCGCACGTATCGTTCAAGTAGTATAAAAATATCGATCCCACGAGGACTTAATATCTAAACTATTAATTTTATGAGGTCAAATGATTACTAATATCTAACAAGTTGATTGATTGATTTGAAATGGTGGCGATTCTAAATTTAAAAACAAGTAAATAAAATTGTCGAAAATAGGTTTTAAGAAAATTCAATATTAAAAACTATCTAGGGTTGTGAGTTCTTCCAATATCATTTTAAAGATGAAGTGGTTATCTTAAAGTTGGGTAACATATTGATTTATTAACCTGGAACACTAAATTATGTGTAAGCCTCTGTCGATGGTCAGACACAAATACCCAGTTTAACCCAATTGAACCATATGTCTATGTCAACCAAATTATCTGGATTCATTAAGTTTAAGTTCCAATTATGGCTACCCCCGCCCGACAGGTATATTCATATCCTGTAAGGAAATCTATTAAAGGGTTATCTATCCTCAAGGAAGATCGTGGGCTATTGAGTCTAAGGCTGAAACCTAAAATCCCTATGTCTAGTTCATTTTAGATTTACCATATCAATTTTATTAATGGCCAGTTAATGAAAAAGCATTAAGCTTAAGACTCAATAAATAAATCTTTATATTACCCAAGCTATAATCTAACCCTTATAAAACGGTGATATTGGATTTCATCACAACCCCAGATAACTAATTCAGTTACAACACATAACTAGGGCTAGTAAAAACTTGAAAATAAAAGACATAAAGTAAAAATGCGGTAAAGTAAATACTGAAAAGTAAATTACAATAAAATAAAATGCTAAGGTAAAAAGAATTACTTTTACTACTACTAATTTAGATATCTCCCATAAAATAATATATAAACTTGTGATTCTTTTTCCAACCAGCCATATAGGTGGTAA
Organism: Zanthoxylum bungeanum; assembly: GCA_019454045.1. Classification (NCBI taxonomy): domain Eukaryota; kingdom Viridiplantae; phylum Streptophyta; class Magnoliopsida; order Sapindales; family Rutaceae; genus Zanthoxylum; species Zanthoxylum bungeanum. The sequence goes on from SKCR01039800.1 coordinate 82,905, forward strand.
CCTGATTAAGTCAAATTAAGTCCAACCAGCCATAAAGGCGGAACCAAAATTAAATTACCAACCGACCAATCTGGCGGTATCCTTTATTAGTCAGGTTTAAATCAGATTAAAATGAATTACCAATCGACCAATCTGGCGGTATCCTTTTTAAGTCAATATTTTAAATAGTGAATATATTATTTTTAAGGGAGATTAATCTAAATAGTAACATTAAAAGAATTACCTTTCACCCTAGCTGGGGGAGTTACCTCCTCATGGTAAATAATAAAAACTGTAAAAAGTAAAAAGTAAAAATTAAATTACTATATTAACAAAACGTAATTAAAATTAATTACAAAACTAAAAACTAAAAAAACTAAAAATTAAAAGAAAGTAGAGAGAGAAACTCTCTCTTTAGAAAGATTATAAGAGAGAGAGTGGTGCACTGAATTCTGAAATCTCGAGCTCAATTTATAGGCCTCAGTAGGCTTCCAGCGTCGCGACGCCAGGGTCCTCAGCGTCGCTACGCCAGATTCTGTCGACGTGGCAAGCTCTGGTTCGCTGGTTTGAAGATTCTGGATAAGCTGATAAGGTGACACGTGGCGCAGTGGTTGGGCTTCAATTATTGTGACACGTGGCGGCTTCTGATTGGTCGCTGAGATTCTTATCCGCCACGTGTCAGATAAGGATTAGATACTCAATTATTGATGCTGACATGGCGATGACGTGGCGACACGTGGGAAAGAGACTGTCGGCACCGTAGAATTACGACACGTGTCATTTCCTGATTGGCTGATGATGATGTGGCACGACACGTGGCAATGTTGACCTGTTGACTTGCTGACGTGGCTGATGACATGGAGTGACACGTGGAACACGTGGCGATGATGACTGTCGGCACCGTAGGATGCTGACACGTGGCACGGCGCATGTTAGCAGATCGGCTGTGATGGTGACACGTGGCACGGCGCATTTTAGCAAAGTCAAACTTTTCTCAGATTCTGATTTGTGGACCCGGCGTACGTTAGCATTGTTCGGCGCATTTTAGACGTCGCGACGCTGAAGGCTTGGCGTCGCGACGCGCTAAAGACCAAAATATCCCTGTTGACGCGTTTTTGCCCCAAATTGCCTCCAATGCTTTCCAAACTGTATTTATCTACAAAATAACACTAAACATATCAAAACGTTCACAAAAATCGAGAAACTATACGAAATATTAGGTTAAATGAGTGGGAAATAATGATAGATTTACCACTCATCAAGCCCAAAGTGTGTTGTGTAAGCCAACCAAATTTTGAATTAAATGGGTAGGACCCATGACTTACATCAATTGTCAACAATTGATGTAAGTGGTTGGCAATGTAATAAATTGGATTTACTTCACATCATACCTACCATGTAATAATGAATTAATGAATTTTGGAAATTTAATTAATTCTCTCTCTCCTTGGCCGAAGGCCACTGATTTTTCTTCTTGATTTTCGTATATAGGCCGAATGGCCTCAAAAGAAAAAAAAACAAGAATTGGCCGAAAAAATGAACAAAGGCCACTGATTTCATTTTGTAAAAAGGAGCTGTAAGCCAAAATTAATTGCTATCTCTCTGACATATGAAGTTTAGGCCGATTGGCCTCTTCTCCATTAGGCCAAATGGCTTCTTCACCAATAGGCCGATTGCCTCGGATTTTTTTGGTCGAATGGCCTCTGTTGTGAAACTTATTTGGGCGATCACTTCCCTTCTCTCGGGAAAATTTATTTCTCCTTAGGAGATAAAATTTGTTCCATTTGTTCTTGCTAGCACATATGGGAGTAAAATGATGGTGATAGGGATACTCACCATGAGCTTGGAAGCTTCAACATCCATAAAAGTTTTGAACTCAAGCCCATCAATGCAAGTCCTCCGCAACTTATTTTTTATTTTATTCACACACGAATCACGCTTAGAGATCCCGTGGCATGTCTAGGACACTTACATGATTATCCTAAATCTCTCTACAGGAGTCTATGGACTTAAGAGATATTTAGACTTATTGGGTCTAAATTTAGAATGGTAATGGGCTTTTTGGTTTAAAATGGTAATTCCTTTTTACTCCTCATTTTCATCACTGTGCAGATGATCTGGGGAAATGACCAAATTCGACCTAGTTCTTTCCAATATTTGGAAAAATATTCAACATAAGAGTTATATATCTTCGTCTTAGATTTCCGTCCATATAAAATTCAAAAACAACGGAGATCGTATGAAAAAGATGTGGCCCAAATACTAAGGGCTGATCGAAATAGACCATAAAGTAAATTTCGTATTGGGACTGCAAGGAATTTTTCGAATGTCCAAAAAGTAATTTCACGAGCACATACATGCTTAAATATGATTTATACCATGTATTATTCCACCTATAACATGGTAGTTGTCAGAATTACCGGGGTGTTATATTTTCTCCCCCCTTAAATAGGATTCGTCCTTGAATCCCCTTTAGGATTGAGGTTCTGGAATTTATCTAGGCTTGGAGTTCTTTGACACTGAATATCCTACCACAAGTTACAGGATTCACATGCTAATGTTTAAGCCACCAACTTTCAACAGAATGTATCCTCATAGCCAACTCTGCTTCATCAACTATCTCACATTACTTCTCGACGATTTTTCATACTTAATAACTAAAATTTATGCCAAGCTGATCATTTACCATTTGGCTATCAAACATACATACTCTTCATCTTACCTTAACATCTGCTGAGTGCTCTACACTACCATCAGGCTTCAACTATGTCCATGCATCAAAGAAACCCCATCTCTAGAACTCTAGTTTATGCTCATCATTCTCCAACCTGAGTCTCTACTTAAGCTATCAGTTCTGAATTTGATACTATATTCGTGAACTGCCGTCCCACAGATCTTAGTCCTTCTTGTTTGAAATCTCTTATATTTCTTGCCATGATAACTTTAATTCTTAAATATCACTTGGAGACTTTTTTTACTGATGAACACTAAAAGTGCATATTTATTATACAATAAATCAATCATTTTACACTTGTAGTTTCACTAATCCCCTTAATTTTAGCCCTTTTATGAAATAATATTTTATGTTATGTTTTGTGTATTTTATTGTGTTATTTTTGTTATTTGGTAGGTAAAATACTGCTCGAAAGCGTCAGAATTGGAAAAGGGTAAAAAATAGAAAAAACAGCTTCTGCGTCGCTACACGAAAATGTATGCTCGTCGTGACGCGCCTAATAAGATGAAGACATCGCGGAACGCGCTATTCTATTGACAGGTGTCCCCAACATGGCATGTGCGTCGCGAAGCGCAAAGCCTTGGCGTCGCGACGCGCTGACCAAACTTTGCCTATAAATTGAAGCCTCCGACAGAAGAAATTTGCATGCTTTCTTCGTGAATTCCTCTATAGATTTTGGAGAGAGAGTGTCTTGTGTGTTTATTTATTTAAAGCTTTTGTAATGTCTTTTTCTTTCAGCAATAAAATTATGAGTATGTTTAATTACAAAATTAATAGCTAATTTCTTTTCGCTGGGGTAATGGGTGAAACTTTTAAAATGAAAATTTAGATCAATCTCGCATATATTATAATAAATAAACTGTAATATAAAGATTAAAACTTTATTTAGATCTAGATTAATTATCGACAAAAATGACTACCGCCTTTATGGCCGGTTCTATATATTGGCATAATTAATTCTTGAGATAAATTAATTGGGTAACAAGGATAATTTATATATTATAATTAAGCGAGATTTCTAGATTTGAAATATTAAAAGTGGATCCCCAACTCCAGTATTTCATTTTATTACTACATTTTCACTTAAAAATTTCCAACAACTCCAACAAATCAAACCATTTTCTTTTCGCTCTACTTATCATTCTATTTTACTAAATCTATTCCATGTGGATCGACCCCATACTTATCGGGTTATTTTATTACTTCGACACTCTTATACTTGGGAGTAAAAGACCATTTTTTGAGTGTGTCAAGTTTTTGGCGTCGTTGCCGGGGAATTATTATTTAGTAGATATAATCATTTTTGTTTTTATTTTTTATTTTATTTTTGTAATTTATTTTTTTTATCTTGTCATTAATTTTCTTTTTGTAAATATTGTATTTGTTTTTATTTTATTTTTTGTTAGGTTGGATGAGACACTGGTCTCGATCATCCAGCGGAAGACTAAACAGAGGATCTCCATCACCTTCATCGTTCGTCAAAATGGCCGAGAACCAAATTGAAAATCCAGTTGAAAATCCACCTGCCCGAGTTGAAAACCCAATCAATTAGGAAGAAAACGAGTATCAGCACGAAGATCCTAATCATTCTAGGACACTCAGACAATACATGAATCCCACTAGGTAAGGATCACCATCTTGCATTTTTTTTCCTCCAGATGCAACACCTTAGGTCTAGAATCAAAAATCCTTATCAGCACTTAAGGGAGTTTGAAGAGGTGTGTAACACTTACACAGACCAAAATTGTAGCATGAATATAATTCGTTTAAAGTTTTTTCCCTTTTCTTTAATGGATAAAGCTAAAATTTGGCTGCAAAACCTTAGGTCGGGATCTATTAAAACATGGGATGATTTATAAGAACATTTTCTTAAAAAGTTCTTTCCACCTCATAGAACAAATTCCTTTAAGAGGAGAATCAGAGCCTTCACACAATAGTCGGGGGAAACACTTTACCAATATTGGGAGAGGTTTAAAGAGATGTTAAATGTTTGTCCACATTACGGGTTTGAAACATGGAGGCTGGATGCTTATTTCTACGAAGGGTTAATAACCCAAGGTAGACAAGTAGTAGAGATGATGTGTAATGGTGAGTTTAGGGACAAAGATCCCGAAGATGCACTAGATTACCAAGAACACATAGTAGAGAATGCACAACAATGGGACACATTTGGCACCTATGAGTCATCTATAAAACCACAGACATTTGGTAGAGGTATGTTTAACCTTAGGAAAGACCATGACCTTGCTGCCAATTATGCATCTCTATCTAAAAAAATTGAAGCTTTAGAAGCAAGGAAGAGTGATTATGTCAAGTCAGTTCAGGAAGTCCTATGTCAAATCTGTAATTCTAATGAACATGTCACACATGTTTTCCCATCTTTACCAGCCCTGCAAGAATGTCTCTATGATCAAGTTAGTTCCGTAAATACATTCAATAGACCAAATCCAAACCTATGCTCACAAACCTACAATTCTGGTTGGAGAAACCATCCAAAATTCAATTGGAGGAATGATAAACAAACACAATCCTCACAACAACCTCCCCAGGTTCACCAGAATTTCCAAAATTCCCAGAATTATGCAGTATATGTCCCACCACCTAAGAAAACCATAGAGGATACCTTGAATGTATTCATGGAAAAACAAGAAGCCTTCAATAACCAAAATACATAAATGATGAATGATTTAAGAAAAACTTTTGTTCAAATTACATCTGCATTAACCATTAATGAGAAAGGAAAGTTTCCTGCATAACCACAATCAAATCCCAAGAGTCATTTAAATTCTCACGAGAGTATTACTGGAAATCAACACTTAGACCAAGTCAAATCTGTTATTACTCTTCGTAGTGGTAAACACATCCACATACCTATTCTTGAACCTCGCGAAGGTGAGAATAAAACAGATTCAAAGGGTAAGGAATGGGTTGATGAACCATTACCCGTCGTTGATAATAATAATTTGTCATATGTACCTTCATTCCCTCAACCATTAAAAATAAAGAAATTGAATAATTCCCCAGAAATTTATGAAATATTCAAACAGGTAAAGGTCAATATTCCTTTTTTAGATGCCATCCAACAAATACCATCTTATGCCAAATTCCTGAAAGATCTATGCACCTTTAAAAGAAAACATCAGGTAAGAAAGAAATATTTTCTAGCTGAACAGGTAAGTTCTATTCTTTCAACCAATAATGCATTAAAATACAAAGACCCTAGTTGTCCAACTATTTCTTGTATTATCGGAAATCAAAACATTGAACATGTTTTGCTTGATCTTGGAGCTAGTGTAAATTTACTTCCATTTTCGATTTACCAACAACTAAATATCGTTGAGATGAAACAAACCTCAACTACTCTTTTACTTTCCGATAGATCAATTAAGGTACCAAAAGGAATTGTTGAAGATGTGTTATTGTAAATCGATAAATTCATATATCATATGGATTTTATTATTTTAGAAACACAACTTATGGCAGACAATTATAACCAATACCTGTAATACTTGGTCGCACATTTTTAGCAACTTCTAACACTTTTATTAATTACGGGAATGGAATCATGAATCTATCTTTTGGCAATATGACATTAGAGCTAAATATATTTTACATTTGCAAACAGCCATATGATTCAATTGAACCTATTGTGGATGAACATATTCAGGGGAGTTTATCATATCCCATGAAATTTTGTAGAGTCAACTGTGAAAATAGATTCAGATATTACTAATTATTTTCTATTTGACTCTACACAGGTATTGGAAGACAATGGAGAGATACAATATTTGGAAGAACTGGGAACACTGGAAAAAGAAGAAAAGAACGAAGAAGCACCCAATTTGGAGTTAAAGGTTTGCCAGAAGGACTGAAATGTGCATTTCTATAAGATAATCAAACTTACAATGTGGTAATTTCTTCTTCTCTCACAAGCGATCAAGAAGGTAAACTTTTAAATGTGTTGAAAAAATATAAACTGGCAATTGGATGGACTTTAAAAGACATAAAAGGTATTAATCCATTAATCTGCACACACCGAATACATTTAGAAGATAATGCTAGGACATATCTTCAATCCCAAAGAAGATTAAACCCTCACATGAAAGAAGTAGTAAAAATCGAGGTCCATAAACTTCTTGATGTAGACATTATCTACCATATCTCTGATAGTAAGTTGGCAAGTCCTACACAAGTTGTACCCAAAAATCTGGAATTACTGTTGTAAAAAATGATAAAGGAGAATTAATCCCAACTAGCATTTCATCTAGTTGGCGTATGTGTATTGATTATAGAAAACAAAATGACGCAATTATAAAAGATCATTTTCCTTTTTTCCATTTCTTGACCAAATTTTAGAAAGAGTAGCTGGACATCCATACTATTGTTTTCTTGATGGTTACTCAAGTTATTATCAGATTCCCAATGATTTAGAAGACCATGAACAGACCACATTCACATACCCCTTTGGAACATTTGCATTTAGGAAAATGCCTTTTGGACTTTGTAATGCACCAACAACATTCCAACGATGCATGTTAAGCATATTTAGTGCCATGGTCGAACACTTTTTAGAAGTCTTTATGGATGATATAACTATTTTTGGAAATTCATTTGATAATTGCTTGAATAATTTGGGAAATGTTTTGAAAAGATGTGAAGAAAAAAGACTTGTGTTAAATTGAGAAAAATGTCATTTCATGATTAATTCAGGAATTGTTTTGGGACACGCTGTGTCGTTTAAAGGTATTGAGGTTGACAAGGAAAAAATATAGGTAATTTCTAATTTACCATCACAAAAAACAGTCAGGGAAATCCGTTCTTTCTTAGGACATGCAGGATTTTATAGGAGGTTAATTAAAAACTTTAGTACCATATCCAGACCCTTATGTAACCTCTTATTAAAAGATGTAACATTTGAATGGACAGAATAATGTCAAAAATCATTCGAACAAATTATCAGTATTTTGACTTCTGCTCCTATTATGCAATCCTCTAATTGGTCCTTTCCATTTGAGCTAATGTGTTATGCAAGTGATTATGCAGTTGGTGCAGTGCTAGGACAGAGAAATGAATGTAAGCCACATGTAATATATTACGCAAGTAGAACTTTAAACAGTGCACAAATGAATTACACTACCACAGAAAAAGAACTACTTGTTGTAATATTTACATTGGATAAATTTTGATCATATTAAATCGGTTTTTTAACCGTTGTTTATTCTGATCATGTTGCTGTTAGATATTTGATGTCTAAACATGATGCCAAGCTAAGATTAATACGGTGGATTTTGTTGCTTCAAGAATTTAATCTCACAATCAAAGACAAGAATGAGGCATAGAACATGGTTGTAGATCACTTATCGAGACTCACAAACGAGTCACTAATTGATTTAACTCCCACCAATGATTCATTTCCCGATGAATTTTTATTCTCTATAAACACAATGCCTTAGTATGCTAATATTGTCAATTTTCTTGCAACAAGAAATATACCTCCAGACTGGAGCCAACAAGATAGGAGGAAACATTTGATCGAAGTCAAAAGATTCTATTGGGATGATCCATATCTGTTTAAATACTACCCTGATCAAATTTTCAGACAATGCATACCAAACAATGAGATAAGTGATATTATTCAGTTTTGTCACTCAGAAGCATGTGGGGGTCATTTTTCATCGAAGAAAACCGCTGTAAAAATCTTGCAGTGTGGATTTTATTGGCCCACCATTTTTAAAGATACACACACTTTCTGCAAAACTTACGAAAACTGTCAAAAGTTGGGATCCATTTCAAAAAGAAACATGATGCATTTAAATCCCATCATTGTCGTCGAAATCTTTGATTGTTGCGGGATAGATTTCATGGGCCCATTTCCACCATCATTTGGATTTTTATATATTTTAGTTGTAGTCGATTATGCCTCAAAATGGGTCGAGGCAATTCCTTGTCGGAACAATGATCACACAACTGTGATCAAATTTTTAAAAGAAAACATGTTGAGTCGATTTGGAATCCCTCGAGCCATCATAAGTGATGGAGGTAAACACTTTTGTAACATACCGTTTGAGTCCTTAATGAAAAAGTATGGAGTCACACACAAAGTTTCCACCTCCTATAATCCCTAAACAAACGGTCAAGTTGAATTGGTGAATAGGGAAATTAAACAAATTTTAGAAAAAAATGGTTAAACCAAATCGCTAAGATTGGTCTCTTCGACTAACTGATGCACTTTGAGCATATCGAACAGCTTTTCAAACATATTTGGGAATGTCCCATTATCATCTTGTTTATGGAAAACCTTGTCATTTGCCTGTAGAACTTGAGCATAAAATATATTGGGCTATTATAACATTCAATTCAAACCTTGAAAATGCCGGTCATGAACGTAAATTACAATTAAATAAACTTGAAGAGTTAAGGAATGATTCATATGAGAACACGAAAATTCTTAAAGCTAAAACTAAGGTCTTTCATGATAGTCGAATTTCACAAAAAATATTTGAAGTTGGTCAAAAGGTTTTTCTTTATAATTCTCGTCTTCATTTATTTCCTGGAAAATTAAAATCCAAATGGAGTGGCCCATTCATTGTTAAATACGTCTACCCATATGAGGCTATTGACATTGAGAATCCTATGGATGGTGATATATTTAAAGTGAATGGACAGCGTCTGAAACCATTTTTGAAGTGCTCAAAATTTCAAGAAACTTTTTTCCTGTCAAACCCAGTATATTGTGATTGATGTAGTATCTTTTATTTTCTGTTTTATATTTCTCTAATTTCCATTTTTCTTAGTTTTGCATCATTTTTTTATCCTTTTCTCTTTTTAATCTCACACCCCGGTAAAGCAGCGGATAACTTTACTCTGTGACTCAAAGTCGATTATTTTAGTCTCCTAAAATTACTGATACCCTACAAACCAAAGCATGGAAGAAACTCTCGCAAATATTTTCCTCATCTTCCCCAAAATTCTCTGACAAAATTTACAAAGAATGCACAGAAAAGATGATGCTTTTTATGATTCATGGTATTCCTAGTGATATCCATTGGGTAATTGAAGCAAAAGTTTCCTTGGCAGGTGAGTCATCTGACTCTTTCATTTCTAACATGTCTGGTTTAGGGAAAATCACCTATGCTAAAAAACGAAGAGCTAAACAATTAGGTGTTTGTTATAAGTGTGAACGTTGTACGTGCAACACTCTTTGCGTTCTTTAGGAATGGTGTCTGATAATCACGAAGATAAAATTCAATTCATTAGAGATGGCTTGAGTAAGGAGTCTTTGGATGATATATCATTGACACTTGAGACGCATCCTAGTGGATATGTTCATCGAGAGATTCGAAAGTTACATACACAATTTCAAAAAGAAAGACAACAATACAGTCTCGGGAATCTGAATTTAAAAGACTTTGTTTGCCAATTTATAAGAAAGTTGGATGGGAAGCCTATCCCCGACCCAAATAGGGCATTCAAGTCGTTACTGGACGTAAAACCAGAGGAAGATGTGAGCCACAATCACAACTACCAGTATATATTGTTTTAAATTATTGCTTTGATTTCTTTTATTTTAAAAAATTATTGTTTTGATTTACTTTTTGCCGATAGTATCTAACATTTTTTTGTTCACGATATATTTTCCTAATAATTATCATTTTACAGGTATTAGTGCATTTATTACTCACCCTTTTCAGGATCTATAAATTCAGCTCATCACTTCTATCTCTTCACACATCTAGCTAAGAGAGAGAGCACAAATGGAGACAACTTCAAAACGAAGATTCACTAATATCTGTGTGTTTTGTGGATGTAGCTCCAGAACTAAACCAGAAAGTTTTGAGGTTGCGAGAGAATTGGGTAGAGTTATGGCAAACAGAAACATGCACTTAGTATATGGCAGTGGCAATCTTGGATTGATGGGGTGTATTTCAAAAGTTGTACAAGAGGGTGGCAGTCAAGTTTTGGGGATCATTCCAAAACCCTTAACAGAGGACAACATCATCAGAAAATCAAATAGAGAAGAATGTATTGTCCCAGGTATGTCTGAAAGACTCACTAAAATAATCAATCATGCTGATGCTTTTATTGCTTTACCAAGTGGGCTAGGAACGTTGGAAGAAATATTCACAGTTGCGTCATGGGAAAACTTGAATATTCACCAAAAACCCATTGGGCTGTTTAATGTTAATGGATTTTTCGATTTTCTTTTTGTATTTCTTGAAGATGCCAAAAGAAATGGCTTTATTTCAAAACCAGTAAGAGATATCTTCCTAACTGCAAGAAAAACTGATGATTTAATTGACCAACTTTTAGCTTATGAACCAAAAATTGACCTTATTCTTTCCAAATTGAACTGGTCTAGTAATGATCGTGGCAAAAAACACAGAGAAAACTTGGAACTTAATATGTAATCTTTAGTCATAGCTGTAACTGTCAATTCCACACTAACCAGATGATATCTTCTGAACTCTACTTCTCTTTATTTAAACATTGGGGACAATGTCTCATTTTGGTTGGGGGGAGGGGATAGTTTACTAGATAATTTTTATGTTTCATTGATGTTTTATTTATAAAAATAATAATAATAATAATAATATTTGTACTTTGTTGTTATTTGTGTGTAAGAATATATATCCATATATATACACACAAACTAACAACAAAATTATTTTCTAAACCAAGTGGAATCGTTGTTCAGAGGTGGTTGTGTAAGGAGTTTTCACTCCTGAGATGCATCTCAATATAATTCGTGACAAGTTATTTGTTGTTCTTTTCTTTTTAAATCATTTAAATTTATGAATTCTCCATAACATTGATTAAATTTGATCTTTATATGCTCATCTGACAGATATTATCAACAATATGGTAACATATGATCATGGGTGGTAAGTGAAAATTCTGTAATATTCAGTTCTCTAGTCTGTTGGAGGTAACACCTCAAGGCAATGAAATTTATGTTTTTAATTTAAAAAAAAAAACAAAAAAAATGATCATGCTTTTATTTAGTAACTGGACATCTTGTCTCAGTAAGTAGTGATTGTTCGCGTCAAACGGTATGGCTTGATTTAGTTAAAAATAAAAAGTTAAAGCTTTTACTTAGTAACCAGACATCTTGCCTAAGTAAGCATTGATTGTTCGCATAAACGGTAGGACTTGACTTTGTGTTTGAATAAGTTTGTTTTCGTAGCGTTTTTAACTCGAGCAATTAAGTCCGTTGGGGTATTTTAACACTTAGTGCCCTAAAGCCAACTGGTCTGCGAGTCACTGGCCCAAAGCTCTTTACAAGGGTATAAAGAAAGCCTAAGGAAACCAGAAACTTTTCCTTTTTATCTGAGATCCGAGCAATTAAGTTTGTAGGGGTGTCTTAACACCTAGTGCCCTAAAACCAACAGGTTTAGGAGTCATTGGTCCAAATTTCGATACAAGGATTGAAGATATGTTTATAAATAACCTTTCATTGCCAAAAGGTTTGTACTCTAATGTAATTTTAGGACAAACGTATTACTCTATTTTCAATAAACACTTGTAAATATTGTGGGCACAATCAATTGATTAATACCTTGTTTTATGAGCGTATGAAAGAATGGTAAAAAGTACATGAGAATTTATTTATTTCATCATTTAGAACGAAATAAAATAATTGTTAACTTAGATAAGAATTATGCTTTCAGATTTTGCTTGAATTACTAGGAACTAGTAATAAGCTGGTTGGGGGGTATGATGAACACTAAAAAAATCATATTTATTATACGATAAATCAGTCATTTTACACTTGTAGTTTCACTAATCTCCTTAATTTTAGCATGTTTATGAAATAATATTTTAAGTTATGTTTTGTATATTTTTATTGTGTTATTTTTGTTATTTGGTAGGTAAAATACTGCTCGAAGCTTGATAGAAAAAAAAGCCAAAATTGGAAAATAGCAAAAATAGAAAAAATAGCTTCAGCGTTGCGACACGAAAATGTCTGCGCGTCGCGATGCGCCTAATAAGACGAAGACACCGAGGAACGCGCTATTCTATCGACACGTGTCCCAACATGGCAAGCGCGTCGCGACGCGCCGACCAAACTTTTCCTATAAATTGAAGCCTCCAACAGAAGAAATTTTCATGCTTTCTTTTCGAATTCCTCTATATATTTTGGAGAGAGTGTGTCTTGTGTGTTTATTTACTTAAAGCTTTTATAATGTCTTTTTCTTTCAGTAATAAAATTACAAGTACGTTTAATACAAAATGAGTAGCTAATTTCTTTTCGCTGGGGTAATGGGTGAAGCTTTTATAATGAAAACTTAGATCAATCTCACCTACTTATAATAAATAAATTGTAATCTAAAGAATAAAACTTGATTTAGATCTAGATTAATTATCGACAGAAATGACTACCGTCTTTATCGCCGGTTCTATATATTGGCATAATTAATTCCTGAGATAAATTATTGGGTAACAAGGATAATTTATATATTATAATTAAGCGATATTCTTAGATTTGAAATATAAAAGTGGATCCCCCAACTGTAACATTTCATTTTATTACTACATTTTCACTTAAAAGTTTCCAATAACTCCAATAAATCAAACCTTTTTCTTTTCGCTCTATTTATCATTATATTTTACTAAATCTATTTGATGAGTGGTAAATCTATCACTATTTCCCACTCATTTAACCTAATATTTTTTATAGTTTCTTGAGTTTTGAGAATATTTTGATGTGTTTTGTGTTATTTTTTAGATAAATAAAGTTTCAGGACACTCTGGAGGTGATTTGGGCCAAAACAGTGAAAATTGGAAGAAAATGGCATTTTGGTAATTTTTCGCTTCGCAACGTCTAACATGCGCCAAACAGTGCTAACGTGCGCCGGGTCCAAAAATCAGAATCTGAGAAAAGTTTGACTTTGCTAACGTGTGTCGTGCCACGTGTCATCATCCTACGGTGCTGACAGTCGTTATCGCCACGTATCGCCACGTGTCACTCCACGTCATTGCCACATCATCATCCATATCACCAAGTTGACCGAGTCAAACTGCCACGTCATCGCCACGTCATCATAACTAATCACAGCGTGCACATGTCGCAATTCTATGGTGCCGACAGTCACTTTGCCACGTGTCGCCACGTCATCGCCACATCACTGCCACGTCAGCATCAATCATTGAGTCTCTAATCCTTATCTGACACGTGGCGGATAAGAATCTCATCGACCAATCAGAAGCCGCCACATGTCACAATAATTGAAGCCCAACCACTCTGCCACGTGTCACCTTATCATCTTATCCAGAATCTCCAAACCGATGAACCAGAGCGTGCCACGTCGACAGAAGCTGGCGTAGCGATGCCAAGACCTTCAGCGTCGCGACGCCCAGAGCCTACCAGTGCCTATAAATTCAGCTCGAAATTTCAATTTTAAAGGCACCACTCTCTCTCTTCTCTTTGATGTAAAGAGAGAGTTTCTCTCTCTAGTTTCTTTTATTTTTTTTAGTTTTTAGTTTTGTAAATAATTTTAATTACGTTTTGTAAATATAGTAATTTACTTTTTTACTTTTTACAGTTTTTACTATTCACAATGAGGAGGTAACTTCCCCAGCTAGGGTGAAAGGTAATTTTTTTACCGTTACTATTTAGATTAATCTCCCTTAAAAATAATATATTCACAATTTAAAATATTGACTTAAAAAGGATACCGCCAGATTGGTCGGTTGGTAATTCATTTTAATCTGGTTTAAACCTGACTAATCAAGGATACCACCAGATTGGTCGGTTGGTAATTTAATTTTGGTTCCGCCTTTATGGCTGGTTGGACTTAATTTGACTTAATCAGGCTACCACCTATATGGCTGGTTGGAAAAAGAATCACAAGTTAATATATTATATTAAGGGAGATATCTAAATAGTAAATAGTAAAAGGAATTCCTTTTACCTTAACATTTTATTTTACTTTTCAGCTTTTACTTTATGTCTTTTACTTTTCAGCATTTTTACTTTATGTCTTTTACTTTTAAGTCTTTACTAGCCCTAGTTATGTGTTAGTTATCTGGGGTTGTGATGAATTCTAATATCACCGGTTTATAAAGGGGTTATTTTATAGTTTGGGTAATTTAAAGGTTTACTTATTAAGTCTTAAGCTTAATGCTTCTTGTTGTCTGATCACCAATAAGATTGATCTGGTAAATCTAAAATGAACTAGACATAGGGATTTTAGGTTTCAGCCTTAGACTTAATAGCCCACGATCTTCCTTGAGGATAAATAACCCTTTAATAGATTTCTTACAGGATAGGCATATACCTGTCGGGCGGGGGTAGCCATAATTGGAACTTAAACTTAATGAATCCAGATAATTTGGTTGACATAGACAATGGTTAATTTGGTTTAAACTGGGTATTTGCGTCTGACCATCGACAGAGGCTTTTGCATAATTTCGTGTTCCAGGTTAGTAAACTGATTTATTACACAAATATAAAATAATCACTTCATCTTTTAAAAGATATTAAAATGATTTACAACCCTAGATCTTTGTGTCTTTTGTTATTTTCCTTAGTATTTTCTTTTGTCTTTTTATTTATTTATTTATTTAGCAAATCTACAATCAACCAAATCAATCAAGCAATCATTCTCTTCTCCCTCAATTAGATATCTGTAAACAAATAGATTCGATAATTAATGAAAACAGTAGGAATTAAGTCCTCGTGGGATCGATATTTTTATACTACTTGAACGATACGTGCACTTGCGTTATACGCGTGTGTTTACGCCGGTCAATTTTTTGGCGCCGTTGCCGGGGACTTATTTTTCTTGAGTTATTAATTTGAAGCTATAATTTACTTGTATCTAATTTTCTTTATCAGTATTTTTATTTCCTTCTTTTATTTTTCAGGTGATTGAAAATGGAACATTATTGGGAGATTGAAAGATCACGAGCTTTACTAGAAGATACACCCCACATCTGGGAGCAACAGTCGGGTTGAGGGGAGTGGTGTCCACCCAACAACTATCACTGGATGCCATAACCAAGTAATACTTCATTCATTTGCTCAATAGAACATAATGGGGAGATGTGATATATGTAATGGTAACCACCCGAGAGATTATTGCGAGTACAACTACCATCCAGGGTGGCAGAGCTATCAAGATCCTTCATGGTATGACGAGCCATCACATTTCACAGAACCACATTTTCCATCTTATCCATTCCACACCCACCTACGATGATATTCATCAACAACCAGAACCATCAGAGGAAGATCAGTTGCTAAACATGCTCAAAGATATGTTCATGAAACGAAAAGAAAAGTTGGATACAGTGCTT
Source organism: Zanthoxylum bungeanum (assembly GCA_019454045.1). Taxonomy (NCBI): domain Eukaryota; kingdom Viridiplantae; phylum Streptophyta; class Magnoliopsida; order Sapindales; family Rutaceae; genus Zanthoxylum; species Zanthoxylum bungeanum. Next base: position 98,917 of record SKCR01039800.1, read on the forward strand.
GAAACAAGCCAGAATCAATTTGAAAGTATTCAGAGACAATCATAATTCATTCAGAGGATGACAGATCAAATGAGACAATTCATAGAAAACCAGAACTACATACCTCAAGAACCAGTTTCAGATGACACTGATGAAGCTTTCGAGTACCAATCATTTCACAATGACACTTCAACAGAGGAGGAGGCTGAGCAGTATCAACAACCAGAGGTATCGTTCAGGAGCCCGAACCGGCAAAGTCTCAATTTGACTTTTATTATTCAGATTCTGACGAGGGTGAACTGATATAGTTGTATCATCAATAACACCAACAACGGAGGATCAAACTTTCAATCCTCAAAATGAAGATCTTGGAGCATGCTTTACACTGATGTTTGAAGAAGATCTATCTGAACCATCCATTCCAGTCATATCAGAGGATGAAAACCTAATGTCAGAAACATCTTTGCATCCTCAGGTTGACAATTTTGAAGCATGTATTTCACAGATGACAGATGAAGAGCTGAATACATAAAATTTGCAATTCATCTGTGAAGAAAATGTGGAGCAAGAAGCAGAGCAAATGGAGGAGCAAATGTCTAAACTTATTAAAGATCCAGAGCATTCAGGAGAAACATCGTTGTTTTGGGGAGTACAAATCAAAGATATCGCCCAAAATCTTGACAGAATGGAACTCCCATTCCAAGTCAAGCATCATACGAGACTCATGATTTTCTTTTTTCTTTGCAGGAACTACTGGAGCAACAAGGAGCAAAATGGTGGCACAAGCACTGAATGGGACAAAACTATTTTTACCATTTTTTTCGTTGGAAGATACCCTTCAAAAGCAACGCTCACGGGATTGTCTTTAATCGGACATCCAAAACGACATTGAAACCTCCTTAAAAGATGGATTTCATTCACGTCTGGCTGAAGACGAAAAATTTAGCGCTAACAGGGAGGCACCCCATGCAATTTACTGTAATTTGTTTTCATATTTTGTGTGAACTTTTTAATTTTGTGTCTTAGTCTTGCAGGAAAAATAAAAACAGGATTTTCCAGGACAAAGCAAGCCAGTGCAAGCAGGATTTTCAAAGTAGAAAAATTTGACAAAATCACGAAGATGTAAAGTCAATCCAGAAGAGACGGACGAGTAAGGAGTCAGCTCGTGAGACGCATCCCAATGGATTTATCCGTCGAAAGACTTGGTTTTGCCAAAAAAACAAAAAAAAAACCTGCGTCGCGACTCTGGTTGGATTTCTGCACTAAAATGTCGAGACTGGTTCTATCCCCTACACTCACACTTCATTTTCTTTCAACCAAAACCTCACAAAACTGAGCAATCACCATTTTCTCTCAAACTTCCACCATTATCGAAACTGTGAGCCTCCACAACCGGAATATCCACCTTCGACACTCACAGACAGCCACCAACCTCCACCCTAGCCGAGAGCCATCGCTGAGATCTACCAAATCGAGAGCTATCACCGAGATCTACCAAACCGAGACCAAGCCGAGACTAACCCAGACCAACCGTGAGCTACCTAAATCGAGATAAATCGGTCCATTGCCGAGCCGAACTGCCATTGTCTCACCGAAACTGAGTACCACGTGACCGATTCTTCGCCATCTGAGATCCATGCCGTGAGCAACCACCGATACCCAAATCGAACCGAGCATTGCTGAAACTGTCACAGCTGAACGACCGTGACCACCACCGAGCCACCAACGAAATTTTGTTGTGAGCCACCAAGACTGCCACTGTCTCGCCAGAACCGCCAAACCTTTGCTGCCAGCTACCAGAGCCAAACCACCCAAGCCGAATCCTTTAAGCTTAGACAAAACGGAACCCCACTGGAAAGGTCATTGCAAAAGCCACATTGAACCCGAACATTGAACGGTAAATCTGCAAATTAAAAATTAATTGACATTGGTGATTGATTCGGATTTGAATTTATGGAATTGAGGAAGTGTTGATTTGATTGACTCGTAGTTTTGGAGGCGAAGGGAGGTGATTTGGTGATAGAATTAGGTTGTGTTTTTTTTTTTGGTGAAATTTGCGATTTTTAGCTGAAACTCTGTCGAATTTTTGAAAATGCCACTGAAAAGATCCAGGGCATCGACTTCTGCCTCACCTAATTTCGATGATTTTAAATTCGTATTAGGCATTGCGGAGAAGAGATATAAGGACAAAATAACCCGGAAACACCACATTATGGAGAGGGGATTTGATATCAACCCATGGTTATTTCCAGATATTGACAGGATTATCACAGAACGGCACTGGCAAAAGCTTTGTCAGCAGCCTCACCCCGCCTTTGCAGCTATTGTACGAGAGTTTTACGTAAACGCTTATGAGCCTCGTGCAAGTGTGGCAATGGTGAGAGGTCGACAGATATCATTTGATTCCTCAACGATTAACAGGTTTTATGACATTCCAGAGATGGAGGAAGATGAGTATTTTGCGGTAATTGAGAACATTGATATCACTCATCTCAAATAAACTTTATGTGTTCCAAATGCTGCTTAGGTTATGAGTAGCATTGGAGAATATATGAAGATGAGTTCAAAGATGCTGAAACCTGAGACAAAAGTTTGGTTCCATTTCGTGACTAGGACCTTGTTAGCAGGATCGCATATCACATATGACACGAAGGAACGTATGATTTTGTTATATTGCATTCTGAAGGGATATACGATTAATGTTGGCCAGTTGATATCGACCACATTGCTTGGGCTGCCAGATCAACACAGGTTGGCCTGTTCTACTGCTATCTGATATCATCCTTATGCACACAGACCATGGTTCCTGTTGAACCAATGGAGAATTAACGCAGCCCATGACAGCCATAACTGATAAAATTATCCAGTAATTTTATACAGAGAGACATGCTCAAGCTGGAAAATCTTCTTCCGCATAGCAACAACAACAACCACCTCAGCCACCACAAAGATCATCAAGGCCTCGCATTATTTCTCAGGAAGTTCATCGTTTGGGATCTCGTGTGGATTATATGCTTCAATATAACAGAGCAATCGGCCATGCACTGCATAAAATGGAAAATGATTTGCACATTACTGTTCCAGAGTTCCCTGACCCACCATCTGACGACAGCGATGAGGAGGAGGCTGATGATTAAAAAACTCAGGTACTATTGTTCCCTTATTTTGATTATGTTTTGTAACGTATTGGGGACAATGCTAAGTTTAGGTTTGGGGGTATGGGTTTGGGGGTATGGGTCTATTTTTAAATTTTTTAAAAGTTCCGTTAAAATTTTTCGTGTGTTTGATTTCAGTAATTTTATTTTTCGTATTTTACATGGTTGTGTGTTTTTAAAATCGAAAAAACAAAAAAAAAAATTGTGTGTCCGATGATTTAATTGTTTGTTTAGCTAAAAATTTTTAGGAAAAGATAAATGCTAATTTCACTTTTATCCCTAATTTGAATTTCTTATCTAGGTCAGACTCGTGTGCACTTTTAAAAAATAGTCTTGTAAGCAGTTATATAATAAGGAATTAAGAAAAGTGACTAGTTAAAATAATCAGTGGTTAATGAATGACTGTTTGCCTGAGTTTGTTTCTGTCTGTAATTATTATGTGCGGTATGTAAAAAAAAATAAAAAAAAATAAAAAAAAACTAAACCAATCAAGTACATAGTAACCGGGCATCTTGCCTCAGTAAGCAGTGATAGTTCGTGTTAAACGGGAAAGCTTGTGTTAGTTTTTAAACATCCGAGATCCTGGTGATTAAGTCTGTAGGGGTGTTTTAACACCTAGTGCCCTAAAACCATCTGGTTTGGGAGTCACTGACCCAAAGCTCGCTACATGGATCAAAGATGTTGTATATGAATAAAAAAACATCACAAAAATCACATACCTCACCTGTGTTGATTTTAGTAAACAGAACAACTTTAGATACTCAGATTGGTTTGACCCATTAACTACTGAGAATTGAGATGAAATCACCAAGTTGACAACTTAGAGTCGAAGCTGTTTACTGGACTATTCACACACACACCTTGAGTCTGATTTAGATATGTTGTTCAAAAGAAAGGATTTTAGTTGGAATATGCATTTTGAAGGATCCTCTAACTTTGATGTTGAAAATTCTCTGAGGACGTTGTTTATATATCTATTTTATCTTTTTGCTTTTGTGTGCATTATTTTTACTACCTTTTTACTTTTGTAAAATGTTTGTGGGTATCATTATTGTAAACCCTCACGAGACTACAACTCGTCTACTATGGACACCTAGGGGTTTAAAGGCATGTTGCATACGCTAAATGCAATCGTGATCCCTACAAAAGTGGCTTAGTTAAATTTTATTTTATTATGTTATTTTATTTTGTGTTCTGTTCGAGGACTAGCAAAATATTAGGTTTGGGGGTGTGATGAGTGGTAAATCTATCACTATTTCCCACTCATTTAACTTAATATTTTGTATAGTTTCTGAGTTTTGAGAATATTTTGATGTGTTTTGTGTTATTTTGAAGATAAATAAAGTTTCAGAACACTCTGGAGGTGATTTGGGCCAAAATAGTGGAAATTGGAAGAAAATGGCATTTTGGTAATTTTGCGCGTTGCGACGCCAAGACCTTCAACGTCGCGACGTCTAACATACGCCGAACAGTGCTAACGTGTGCGAGTCCATAAATCAGAATCTGAGAAAAGTTTTACTTTGCTAACGTGCGTCGTGCCACATGTCACCATCACAGTCGATCTACTAACAAGCGTCGTGCCACGTGTCATCATCCTACGGTGCCGACATTCGCCATCACCACCTGTCGCCACGTGTCACTCCACGTCATTTCCACGTCATCATCCACATCACCAAGTTAACCGAGTGAAACTGCCACGTCATCGCCACATCATCATCAACCAATCACAGCGTGCCACGTGTCACAATTCTATGGTGCCGACAATCACTTTGCCATGTGTCGCCATATCACTGCCAGGCAGCGCCACGTCAGCATCAATTCTTTCATAATGAGGAGGTAACTTCCCCAGCTAGGGTGAAAGGTAATTCTTTTACTGTTACTATTTAGATTAATCTCCCTTAAAAATAATATATTCACAATTTAAAATATTGACTTAAAAAGGATACCGCCAGATTGGTCGGTTGGTAATTCATTTTAATCTGGTTTAAACCTGACTAATCAATGATACCTCCAGATTGGTCGGATGGTAATTTAATTTTGGTTCGACCTTTATGGCTGGTTGGACTTAATTTGACTTAATCAGGTTACCGCCTATATGGCTGGTTGGAAAAAGAATCACAAGTTAATATATTATATTAAGGGAGATATCTAAATAGTAAATAGTAAAAGTAATTCCTTTGACCTTAGCATTTTATTTTACTTTTCAGCTTTTACTTTTCAGCATTTTTACTTTATATCTTTTACTTTTAAGTCTTTATTAGCCCTAGTTATGTGTTAGTTATCTGGGGTTGTGATGAATTCTAATATCACCGGTTTATAAGGGGTTATTTTATAGTTTATATAATTTAAAGGTTTACTTATTAAGTCTTAAGCTTAATGCTTCTTGTTGTCTGATCACCAATAAGATTGATCTGGTAAATCTAAAATGAACTAGACATAGGAATTTTAGGTTTCAGCCTTAGACTTAATAGCCCACGATCTTCCTTGAGGATATATAACCCTTTAATAGATTTCCTTACAAGATAGGAATATACATGTCGGGCGGGGGTAGCCATAATTGGAACTTAAACTTAATGAATCTAGATAATTTGGTTGACATAGACATATGGTTCAATGGGTTAAACTGGTATTTGCGTCTGACCATCGACAAAGGCTTTTGCATAATTTCGTGTTCCAGGTTAGTAAACTGATTTATTACACAAACATAAAATAATCACTTCATCTTTTAAAAGATATTAGAATGATTTACAACCCTAGATCTTTGTGTCTTTTGTTATTTTCCTTAGTATTTTCTTTTTTCTTTTTATTTATTTATTTATTTATTTAGCAAATCTACAATCAACCAAATCAATCAAGCAATCATTCTCTTCTCCCTCAATTAGATATCTGTAAATAAATAGATTCAATAATTAATAACAACAGTAGGAATTAAGTCCTTGTGGGATCGATATTTTTATACTACTTGAACGATACGTGCACTTGCGTTATATGCGTGTGTTTACGCCAGTCACTATTCCCTATGGATCGACCCCGGACTTACTGGGTTATTCTTATTAGCTGGTACTTCTGAGTCCCTAGAAATACTAGTGTTTTCTATGGTTAGGCTTTTTCATATCTCGCCTCCATTCTAGGTGTAAATGTATAAAAGAATAATTCTACTAGGTATTTCTTTAGCGCCACTTACTAAATCTTATTCTAGCATTCCTTCTCATAACTTAACTGTTTAATATTTTTCCCTTTCTAAGCTTCAACTACTTATCAGCTCTGTTATTTAAGTTCTCATATCTTTGCCTGTCTGTGGGCTTAGGACCTCATAATTCATGGTCAAATTCTTCATGTACTTCTAGCTTATTATTGTTGTTTACCGATGTTTCTTATGTTTAGGATATTAATTCTATGCAGACTTTCTGGCGGTCCTTCTGCTTGTGCTTAGACCGTATCTCTTACTATTAATGTTGACACTGGCGATTCGATTCTGGTCAATGTTCATACTCTTTTCATACCTTCCAATTTGTTGCTAGTATAAATCTGATTAACCATCTCTTACACCGATTTGTTCTCTTTTCCTGGTTGCACTCTAGAATATCCCACTTTCAATTATTCATGTAGTCTTATTCCATTAGGTGTTGTCCTGGTCCCAACCATATCCATATACCTAGTTTCCTTGGACCTTTTTATGTTATACTACAATAAATTTGTTTCAAGCCATCTTAAACCTTACTTTTAACGGTATGTTACGAATGGAAACATATGGGTTATTCTCGTTATCTTTTTCCCAATCTATATTTAATAAAACTTCGATCTTATACTAACGTCTAGAGGCTCACTTCTATGCATTCCACAATATATTCTGTTGATACCCTTACTCTTCAATCTCTAAATAGAAAGGTCTTGTTGTTAAACGTCTTTATTCATGCCTAACGCTGCTACTCTTGTATTTCCTATCATTGCTAACTAACGCTTCTTTTTTTCATTAGTTTATCATGACAGTTCCAGCGTTAAATCCTTTACTTAGAGTTCTTTTCCCCTTCTCTTCTGCTTTTATACTATGACTGAAGTTTCTATATTTTATGTCTCGATTTTCTTATCTGAAGGGTATTATCCTTTAAATGTCTCTTACCCTACCTTATATGATACTATACTACACCACAGATTCACTTGTTTCTGGGAAAATCATAGGGACGAACATCATGCTCCATCATTAGTAACATTGTCTAACGAGGGTTGAAAGGGTGGGAGTTGGTCCTGAAGTCTTTTCCGGTTATGGTCGTCTCACGAGCTACGCGTGCTGCAGTTGCACATGCTACTCATTTATAATCCTAGGATTCCCTTATTTACATATATGATATCGGGCTCCCACACTAAGGTACTATTTTTAGGAACTATCTGAATCACCTCTTTCAACTTTACCCGTGGTTATTTCCGACTATTGGTCACACTATCCTTTACTAAGAACCTCCTTAAGTTTCTTGCTCCCTCAAAATCCTACCATTCTTTCTGTTGTTCTTCTTTTCAAAGTTTGCTCTGTTACTTAGATTTCCTACTAATCTCAGTTTCTTAAACCTCTTAAGCTCCATATTTTACGATAAATTATGGTATCGTTACTGAACTTTTGGTTTGGGTGCTGGTCTCTTACTATTTCTTCCTCTTTATTCCTGTGTGGAGCTCTATATAAGTCATATACCTTAATTTTGAGGGTCGTTATCTATGTTGCTTACTCTGGTTCCTTACTCTCTTGAGCTTTTACTTTCTTGAAGGCTTTCAGTTCTACATTAGGCAGGTTATCACTTCTAGATTTGGCTTACTGTGAATTCAACTACTCTGTCTTTTACAGAATAATATTATCTTATGATTCTTATTTAGATTCTGTTGAACTTCTTCATTTGGCTATCTTACTGTTTAGTGACTTGTCTACCCTATCGGATGTTCTTATTTACTTGTTCAAATCCTTACCGGGATCTAAGAACACACATCACTGTTATTTGTCTAAGTTCATTGATGGTCTGGTTAGGTGTCCATACACTTACTGGAGTAGGGCTACTGAGAGGAAGATTTATCATTCGTTATGTTGGGTTCTACATTGACTACTTCATGTCTTAAGGCCCCAAAACTTTTATCAACTATTTTGAGGTCTCCATAACTTTATTTTCTTCAAACTAAGTTATCTATGCTACTATATACACTGAACTTCCTTGTTACTTCCCATATCCTTCTATATTATTCACCTTTATAACCTATCTTTCAGCACAAAGCTGGGTTACTGAGGCCCATGGTGGTTCATTCTTATTGGAGTTCTGCTTTTGTTGTAGGGTTCAGCTACGTCACCTAACTTATAATCTGTACCGATCATTTTTGCTAACTTTTGAGTGTCTCCAAATTAATGAGTTTGTTTCTTTGGTCTGTATGGGTTTCTACTACGTTTGGTCTATTCTATGGACTTCTACTAGTACTACAAGCCTCATGCTTACTTTCATAGATTCTTGAATTATGTTGGGTTCTCTTCTTTCTAACTTCAGAAACTTCCTTGAACCTTTTCTGGGTGATCTATCCCTCAGTGTTTTTTGTTTGTCTTAGGATATACCATTGTCGGTTCCCTTACGGTTATCTTTATCTATACTAGATAAGGATGGGGTAAGAATTTTCACATCTCAACGGATGTCGGCATTCTCGTTCTGGTATTCTTTGTCCTGGTAGAGTCTATTACTAATATTAAGATCGATATGATATAGACATCCGTCATGACAATTTCCTCAACCGGTATTACTGAAGGGTTAAGATTTGGGTAGGTCAGGGTCTTATCTATATCAGATTCCTTGGTTAAGCGAACTAGTTCACTTTCCTGACATTATTCACTTCAACTCTTATGAGTCTGGGTTTGGGTGTCTAGAATCCCTACATCCTTTGTGGCACCTCATATCTATTGGAAAATTCCATGACTAATCCCAATTTCTTGCTTCTTTTGCCTTCATGACTTTTCCTCAATACTCGGAAAGCTCGCTACTGGTACAAGAAATTAAGGACTTTTGGATCTGCTCGAAAAGCTCGCTACTAACTTTAACATCCTATGAAGAAACTGAAATGGGGTGAAACTGGTCTTGCTGCGCGTCGTGACGCTTATACGATCAGATTGAAACATAGAGAATTTCTTGTTTTGTATCGTGACTTCCACACGACCGACCCAAGGTTTCCAAATGACTGACTAGAGTATTCCAAACGATCAACCTGAGTCCTCCACACGACCAACCAGAGTCTTCCACATGACCGACCCGAGTCTTTCACATGATCGACCCGAGGTAGATGATATTTTCATGATTCGCATCGCAACATCAATTGTTGAGCGTCGCGACGCCCACACGACCAAACTTGAAACATATGGCATTTCCAAACTCGACGTCGCGACTCTAGCCCAAACACGTCACGACGGTATCCTGATTACATGCACACTTTAAACTCTTATGCAACCAAATTCAAAAAATGCAACACCAACACCCCAACTCTACAACCTTCATACAAACACTTCTTTAAATTTCAACACTCAAATATATTATACCATTATTCCACCATCAAAGCTACTCTCTAACGTTAATTTAACTATATATCTAGAATTTCATAATTATTTGGCATTTCTTAATAGAACCAATTTCCTAGTTCATTATCCACCTTAATGCAATCACTAGTATGGCATCAATACTAACATATCATTACTTCATCATAACTCTATAATCCAAGTTTTGGGTCAAGACTTCTTACATTGAATCATGTTTCTTCTTTTCCATTAGAGTCCACAATGTAATATCCAGAAATTCGGAAACTCTTCCGGAGGATTTTATATCACAGATCGGGTCTTTGAATGAGACTATCTTGGAGAATAAGAGTTTAGGTGTTGAAATATAGCTCGTAATATTTTAAAATAGTTATTTGATGCATTGGAAATTGTGTGATATTAAAGAACCGCTTAAGGGATTTATGTATTTTATTTTATACAAAGTGAGTTTGTTGGTTCGGCTATAAAGATAGCAAACGAACTCCGAATGAGTAGATTCTTAAATCATCAGATTCATTTTTCTGAGACGAATAACGTTCGTGTTGAATACTTTTTGAAATTTGCATCAGAATGGTTTCGAAAATGTATATTTTAATGAAAACCCCATGACAGGGGCCTGATTGTAATTTTCCAAATTGTCTATAAATACTCCATAGTATTCAAAAATTGCCAAAATGGAAAATTTTCTAAAATTCTCAAACTCGACCCCCCATCCCCAAAGATTCTCTCTGTCGGTTTCTACTGGCGCTGGTCACACCCCGGCCACCACCGGCCGACGCACCACCCCAGAAAGATGCCCTGGAGCTCCCCCATCCTCCTGCTGTCGGCGGTGACGCAGAAAATGTTGGCAACAACGAGAAACAGATGTGAAGATGTTCGCACAAGGTTTATCGATCCCGACACGTCGCTTCGTTTCACAACCTGAGCCACTCGCCAAATCGAAGCTCTCGGAGAGTACTACAAGATGGCGGTGATGATTTTTCGGTTGCACAAAAAATGAGTAGAAGAAGCGGCGGTGAACGGTAACATCAATTGGACAGTAGCTTCAATTGAAATTCTGTCAATTCCAGCACGTTTGTGGGATCGATTGGAGTACGTATATGCCCTCGAATTCTCGGAAAGACCTCCCGGTAAAAATCCGTAAATTTCAAGTTTATAGTTCAATGTTCGGATGTATCCAGTAGCTTCGTAGAGTAGCGTAATGATATAAATTGAGTTGTTTGAGCATTAGTATATTTAATATATGCATTTGGTAGAATCTGAGAGAAATCGGAGCTAATCCGATCGATCCTATAAGTAAAGCGAGTTTCCGGTAAAATCAAGTTTCACACCCATTTGTGCTTTGATGAACGTAATTAATGATATAAGTTAATTATGATGAAGCGATAGGATTTGAGTAATTTTAGAAAGGTTTAGAGGACTTGGGATCATTCTGCAGCATTTTCGAAAACTTTTCGGAGGATTTTCTGGAAACACATATTTTTGCATATTTGAACAACTGGATGGATATAGAACAATGTATAATCTTTTATTATGAGTAATGAAACTGAAATCACTGAAAACATATTTAATTTGGGTTTTCCCGGAAAAGTCGGAGAGTTTATATTCTAAGTAAGTTTCTATTATTATCCACCTTAATCGTCCGTATTTTATATTTCAGATGGGGAAAGAGAGAGTAAGAATAGAATGGACCCATCCCAGGTAAGTACCTCACTGTGATCATGTCTTAGGTAGACAAGGTATGGTAGTTGATTTTATACTTATATATATGTATATAAATATGAGTGTAGATTTCAGATTCGTAGAAATATATAGCAGTAGTTATGGAGTCTTAGAAAGTGTGAACTGAGAGTTGTCAGAGGTACTCTCAAGGAGATTCGTAAAAGAGCACGTATAGAAATAGATTTTCTGAAAGTATACATAGTATCAGGTTTCTAGATAGCAAGCTAGTATCAGCATGAAAAGTTTAGCACAAGATGTTGTTACATTTTCATAGTTAAGCATGTCTTCTAGTAGAACACGTTTTTAATACGAGAGATGTACAAGTTTTGTAAAGAGTTTTAACGAAGTTTCCATACTTTAGTTTAGTTTTGGTCTTAGTGTGGAACCAATGTATGAAATGTGTTGATATGTTTAATGACACGTTCAAGCATTTTTCATATGGTTGAGTTTGTTGAAATGGGGTACGGGCCCATTTTGTTTGTATTGGATGAGTGAGACATCACCAGCTCGTAATTGAGTGTGGTCGACTTTGATGTTGTGTATATGGGTAATGACATTGCATTTCATTGCATGACTTACATGATCATATGGTTGTTATGATGATGCATATGCATTTTGCATACCCAGAGGGAGACACAGTGCACATTGACAGATACAGACCCAGGACTAGGGGGAAAGTGATGCGTAATGCCCCTGGATCCTGGTTATAATGAGTGGACACTTTCCTTTTAAGTTAATTTTACATTGTTATTGTTTTAAATATCAGAATTACTTTTCAGTGTTTAGGGCGTTAGTAAAGATTGCTTTAAATTATATTTTAATTAAGCATGTTTCGAGAAATATTTTAGAAAGAGAGGTTTTCAAAAGCATGGTTATATGTTTTCGAGGCATGAGGGAAAAATCCACCTTAGTATGTGCACATGTAGAGTACAAGGGGGACGCTAATACGTAACGCTCCTAGATCCTAGTTCAGGACTAGGGATGACAGATGCCCCTAGATCATAGATTTAGAGCTCGGAGGATAGCATAGATTCATGCCCCATGTTCTATTTAAGTGGCTTGGGGACGAAAATACGTAACGCCCCAGTACCACTAGTTTCAAGGACAAATAATGGCATGTTTTTTGGGATGGCGATATGTAACGCCCCAATGTCATGGATTTGCACTCATGGCTCTAGTTAGGCGTATGGGAGACAACGATACGTAACTACGTCAGGTTTTTCAAAGACAGATTCCAGTGACAGGTTTTCAGAGAAAAGGTTTTCAGAGAAAAGGTTTTCAAAGATGAAGTTTACAGAAATGATAAATTTTATAAAAGAGTTTTCACGAGATTAAACTTTAACATAAAAACATCAGAGTTTTACAGACACAACAGAGTTTTCGAGAAAGTTTTACGGAAAAAAGACATGTTTTCAGATAAGAAAAGAAATTTCAAAAAATACAGCTTTTGAATTCGGAACCATGGAGATTTTCATGATAATCCTTGTGCATAACTGCTTACTTTTATAAAAGAATTTATTTCCAACAGATTACTAAATTGGAATTTCATGTAGAGGAATTGACATTTCTTGCTCTTATATACCACCATAGATTTTGAATTCGGTTTTACTCCCAGTTGTCTTGATATTTTCCAACACATGAGATTTCTTGTTTTATAAATCTATACTATTTTCAGAGTTTGTAATAAAGTTTTACATTTTCAAATATAGAAATTCTATATTTTGCATATAGCTTGCCATACGGGTCCAGACACAATTAGTTCACCTATTTGGTAGAGATATTTTCCTTGATATGAAAGTAACCAGCCATAGTTTAAGCTGACTAAATCACCACGAGTTTGGGATGGTCTTAGCCGTGGGTTTGGGTGGTTTGGTAGGTAATAAGTTAGTTCCGATTATGAGAAATTTGAAGTTACTATTATATAAAGTATAGCTACAGTGCAGAAAAAGAGTATGTATGTAGGTGGATGAATACTTCTAGATTGGTGTATGAGAGATGTCAGATTTCCGTAGATGTGAAATATAGTGTGGAATCGAGAAGATAAGTTCTCGACCTTGTTGCATTCAGTACAATGAGTAAATTATCTAGGTATAATATAAGTAAACGGCCTGATGGGCGGAAAATATATCACTATTTACCGCCTTTTTGACCTCATATTTTGTACGGTTTCTCAGGGTTTATAAATGTTTTGATGTGTTTTTATTTATTTTAGAGATAAAATAAAATCAGGACTTAATGGAATTATTCAGGACGAAATATGGAACAAATAAGGGCAAAAACTTGACTTGACATTAGAATTTTGGAGGTTGGAAACTTGAAATGACGTTCTAACGAAGTACAATTTCGGAAATTGTAACTTTGCGCAATTTGTGTATTCAGGCCATAACTTTGTACGCCGATATCGAATTGAGGTGATTCAAGTTCCAGATTAAAGAAGACTCAATGATATACAACTTTGAAGTTCATAAGATTTTGGAATTCGGAAGTTTTCATGACCTAAAATGATGAAAACTCCGAAATTATATTATGAGTAATTACTAAAGTCATTATCAAAAACAAAAACAAAATGGAAAAAGACAATTTACAATTGTCAAACTTCCACCAAACATGCTTTCATCTTGGTTGGAGGATTTAGTACCATATTTTGTGCCATGTTTGGTGGAGAAATTTGTAGATAAATTGATGGAGAAATTGGTGGAGGTAAAATTTTACCTATAAATCTTAAGCCATTTCATTTGTAAATTTCATACTTTCCTTGGTTTCTTGAATAAGAATTATGGATGTATCTGTTAGTGTTCCTAGAACATGCTGACCGGCGTAAAAATACACGTATAATGCAAGCGCACGTATCGTTCAAGTAGTATAAAAATATCGATCCCACGAGGACTTAATATCTAATATATTAATTTTATGAGGTCAAATGATTACTAGTATCTAACAGGTTGTTTGATTGATTTGAAATGGTGACGATTCTAAATTTAAAAACAAGTAAATAAAATTGTTCGAAAGTAGGTTTTAAGAAAATTCAATATTAAAAACTATCTAGGGTTGTGATTTCTTCCAATATCATTTTAAAGATGAAGTGGTTATCTTAAAGTTGGGTAATATATTGATTTATTAACCTGGAACACTAAATTATGTGTAAGCCTCTGTCGATGGTCAGACACAAATACCCAGTTTAACCCAATTGAACCATATGTCTATGTCAACCAAATTAACTGGATTCATTAAGTTTAAGTTCCAATTATGGCTACCCCCGCCCGACAGGTATATGTCTATCCTGTAAGGAAATCTATTAAAGGGTTATCTATCTTCAAGGAAGATCGTGGGATATTTAAGTCTAAGGCTGAAACCGAAAATTCCTTTGTCAAGTTTATTTTAGATTTACCACATCAATCTTATTAGTCACCAATTAACAAGACGCATTAAGCTTAAGACTTAATAAGTAAACCTTTAAATTACCCAAACTATAATTTAACCCCTTATAAACCGGTGATATTGGATTTCATCACAACCCCAGATAACTGGCTTAGTTATGACATATATTTACGAGTAGTAAAAAAAACTTAAATAAAATAAAAGACATAAAGTAAAATACTGAAAAGTAAATGACGGAAAGTAAATGCTGAAATTAAATACTGAAAATTAAATTCTGATAAGTAAATGCTGAAAGTAAATTATTGAAAAGTAAATGCTGAAAGTAAATTACTGAAAGTAAATTGCTGAAAGTAAATTGCTGAAAAGTAAATGCTGAAATTAAAGAAAGAAAAGTATTGTGTGTAAAAGTAAATTGCGGAAAGTAAAAACTGAAAAGTAAAGAAAAGAAAGTGCGAAAGCGGAAATTAATTACTGAAAGGTATAAATAAATAAACTAGTTACAATCTTCTTAGTATTCTTAAGGATTTCCTTAGAAGAAAGTATGAATTTTACAATTGAAATGACTTGGTATTTATAGGCAAACTTTTGCCTCCATCAAATCATCCACCAAATCAATTATTAATTGCTCCACTAATTGCTCCACCAAATCCATTATTAATTGCTCCATTAATCTCTTATCATATTTGGTGATGATTTGATAATTTTTATTATTTATTTATTAATTATTTTTTTGCTTTGAAAATGATTGAAAGTGACTTTAATAATTACACACAACACACTTATGGATGGTTCATCAATTTCAGGCATGAAATCTTCAGAATTCGAAATTATTTTGTCTTTAAAAGCTGTAGATCTTTGAGTCTTATTTAATCTGGAACTTGAATCAGCTCAATACGATATCGGAGTAAAATGTTATGCCCAAATTACGACAGATGCACAAAACTGGAATTTCCAAAACTGCACTTCGTTAAAACGCCTTTCAAGTTTCCAATCTCCAAAATTAAAATATCAAGTCCAATAATTGCCCTTATTTGACCCATATTTCATCCTAAATGATTTTATTGAGATCCGATATTATTTTATCTGCAAAATAAACTAAAACATATCAAAATGTTCATCAAACCCGTGAAACTAAACAAAATATTAAGTTAAAGGGGCGGTAAATATTGATATATTTTCCGCTCATCACACCTCCAAACCTAACATTTTGCTAGTCCTCGAGCAAAACAATAAAATAAAATACAAGAAAGAATTAAAATTAAACTAAGCCACTTTCGTAGGGATCACGGTTGCATTTAGCATATGCAACAAGCCTTTAAACCCCTAGGTGTCCCTAGTGGACGAGTTGTAGTCTCGTGAGGGCTTACAGCAATGATACCCACAAACGTTTTACAAAAGTAAAAAAATAATAAAACTAATGCACACAAAAGCAAAAAGACAAGAGAAAAGAGAATAAAGAAGTTAGTGACTAATCAGGTGAAACTTCTACTCCAAGTCAATAGTTGTTTTGTTTCATTCTAAATTACCGAATAAGTAAATTCTCCGATTATTTTTACCATTCTCCATATACACAGTCGACAAAATATTAATCAACTCATTTTTTCCCACAACAGTCACAAGTGTAGTTGATAAGAGAGTAATATTTTTGTCCTAAAGTTTTATCAGAATTCACATTTTTTTGTAGTAATGGAATAATTTTTTCTGATTTTTCTGATTTTTTTTTATATATACAATATCTTCCGTCTATGTAGCGAGCTTTGGGTCGATGACTCCCAAACCAGTTGGCTTTAGGGCACCAGGTGTTAAGAAACCCCTACGGACTTAATTACTCAGACTTCAGATATATATATTTTTACAGCATCTTTGATCCATGTAACGAGCTTTGGGCCAGTGACTCCCAAATCAGTTGGTTTGAGGGCACTAGGTGTTAAAACACCCTTATAGACTTAATAACTCAAATCTCATATGTTTTTTTTTACTCTATTTCTTTTTTTAGATGCTTCCTCCAATTAAACTAGAGCACTGAATATTACAAACTTTTCAATTTTAGTTCATGTCCGTATGTTACTATGTATGTTGATAATATCTCTCAACTGAGCATATGAAGATTCATTTTAGTCAGTGTTAAGGAGAATTCACAAATTAAATAATTCAAAATGAAATAAACAAAAATTAACTTGTTTCAAAAATGGTTTGAGATACGTCTCAGGAGTGGAAACTCCTTACTCAACTATCGCTTACCAATTTCACCTTTTTAGTCAAAATAAAAACAAAAAATACAAAATATTTTTGTAATTTTTGAAAAAATTTCAATTTTTTTTGTATTCTTCGAAAAATTTTGGACTAAAAATAAAAACAACACACAAACTAAAAACAAGGTACTGATCAACTAATTCCCTCCCCCAAACCTAAATGAGACATTGTCCCCAATGTCTTAAAAAGTAGAAGAAGAGTTTAGAAAATAATACCTGGTTAGCTGAAATTCTACATGAAATTAAGGTTAAGATCCAGATTAACACGATGCCTCATACCACGATCATCCTCGGACCAATTTATCTTTGAAAGGATAGGGTCAACTCGTGGTTCATAGGCTATGAGTTGGTCTATTATATCCGGATCAGTTCTGGCAGTAAAGAGGAGTTCTTTCAAAGGTTTTGACACGAACCCATTTCTCCGGGCATCATCAAGAAACACACAAAGAATATCATAAAATCCATCAATATTATACAGCCCAATTGGTTTCTCGTGTATGTTCAGGTTCGCCCAAGATAGCATAATAAAAATTTCCTCCAATGTACCCAAGCCACCTGGCAAAGCAATAAAAGCATCAGCACGGTTAATCATTTCTACCAAACATTCAGACATACATGGCATGATCAGTTCCTCTCCGTTTTATGGTTCAATAAGATTTGCTTCTGCCAAGGGTTTTGGATGATTCCCAAAACGTGACAGCTTTTGAAACGATCCTAATAAGTCCAAGATTGCCTCTGCCATATACTAAGTGCATATTCCTTGCAGCTAAGACTCGACCCAATTCATGTACTGCTTCTACGTATTGTGGCTTAACACCAACACTACTACCGCAAAACACACATATGTTCTCAATTCATCTTCTTGAAGTGGCTTCCATTTTTATATGTATTTCTTTCTCAACTCTGGATGCCTTCAAAAGTGCAATGACGGGCTGAATTTATAGTACCTGAAAAGGGTGAGTAAAAATAGCACAAGTATCTTCCAGAGGATGATTAGTAGCGAATTAATATCGTGATAGTCAAAAAGGTCTGGATCATGTCGGAGAAAATAAAAGAAAACAACAAAACAAATTACAATTATTAAGAAAAGACAAAGAGATATAATATTTACAAGAAAAGTAACAGCTTGATTGACGTCTATGCGTCAGGGACAAGCTTCCCATCCAATTTTCTTATAAACTGGCAAACAAGGTCTTTTTGAGTCAGATTCCTGAGACTTAACAGTTGTCTTTCCTTTTGGAATTGTGCATATAACATGCGAATTTCATGATACACATATCCACTGGATGCGTCTCAAGAGTTTTAGATATGTCATCCAAAGACTCTTTACTCAAGCCATCCCTAATGAAATTAATCTTATCTTCGCAGTTATCAGACATCAATACTAAATAACGACAACGAGTATTACACAACATACGAGCACATTTATAACAAACACACATTCTTTTGGCTCTTCTTTTTTTAGCATATGTGCTCTTTCCTAAACCAGGCAGATGTGAAATAAAAGAGTCAGAAGACTCACCTGCCAATCGGACCCATGCTTCAATTAACCAACGAATGTCAATAGGAATACCTTTGATCATCAGTAGTCTCATCCGATCCAAGCGAGCTTTGTAGACTTTCATCATAGATTTTTGAGGGAGAGAAGGAAATTGCTTGTGAAGATTTGCGAGGGCTTCTTCCATCGTGAAATGACTAAACCTGCAAAAATTAAAACACACAAAAATAAAACACACCAGATCACAATATATACAAAAATTGCATGGGTTGTCTCTCTGCTAGCGCTAAGTTTAGAGTCGCCAGCCAGACTTGACTTCTCGAACGTTAAGCTGGATCTGAAACTGTAACACTTTCTTTTTGTCGCTCAAATAATTCTCCCCAGTAGTGCTTGACACACTTGTTTTTAACCTTGAAAGTCTTGTTGGAGTCAGGATCATGTATCTCAACGGCTCTATCTGGTAAAACTTTGGTGATCACAAATGGACCTGACCACCGTGATTTTGGCTTCCATGGGAAGAATTTCACCCTTAATTTGTTTAACAGTACCTTCTGCCCTGGTTCCAGTTGTATGCGCACTAACTTCTCATCATGTCTTTTCTTGCCCTTTTCTTTGTACAATTTGGCATCCTCAAAAGGCTGATTGTGAAATTCCTCGAATTCATTGAGCTGGTGGAACTTTTTCTCCTGTTGCTTGTAGTGCAAGAATTGGCTTCTTCAGTACAAAAGACGCTTTATCTTTAGGCTCCACATGCAATTGACATGTTTTAAGTTTGTCAGTAGAACTTTGTCCTTCATCAGAGTATTGATTGGTACTATGTATCACATCGAGTTTGAAACATTCGTCCTTCTTTTCATCATCTGGGAAATTCATGGCCTTGAAAACATTGAATGTTACTTCTTGGTCATGTACCATCATGGTTAATTCTCCTTTTTGTACATCAATAATGGTTCGACCTGTAGCCAAGAATGGTCTCCCGAGGATGATGGGCAAGTCTGCGTCTTCCTCCATATCAAGGACAATAAAATCTGTTGGGAAAATGAATTTGTCAACCTTGACCAGCACATCCTCAACTATGCCTCTTGGAAATACGAGCATTCTATCAGCAAGTTGTAGTGAGACTGAAGTGGCATTGTTTCTCCAATCTGTAATTTCCTGAAAATAGAAAAAGGCATCAAGTTAACACTCGCACCTAAATCACACAGAGCCTTACCGAAGTCATGTTCTCCTATGGTACAAGAAACAGTGAAACTGCCAGGATCTTTCAACTTTGGGGGAAATTTCCTCTGAATGATAGCGCTGCATTCTTCTGATAATGCTACTGTCTCGTAATCTCTCAATCTCCGCTTTCGTGAAAGAATATCTTTCATGAATTTTGTATTGCTGGCCATTTGTTCCAACGCTTCTGCAAATGGAATTTTGATATGCATCTTTTTGAAGATCTCCAGGAACCGAGAAAACTGCTTGTCCAATTTTTTCTTCTGAAAACGTTGAGGAAAATGTGGAGGTAGAATGATCTGTTCTTTTTCCTTTGCTTCTTTTTCCTCCATCTGTTGCTTTGTTTCTTTTGGAATTTCCTCAGCAGCTGTTTTAGCTCCAACATCTTTATTGATTTCAGTACCGCTTTTTAACATAATGGCATGACATTGCTCATTCCCCATGTTCCTTGGATTTGGCTCTGTGTTGCTAGGAAGGGTACCTGGCGGTCTGTAACTCTGAGCATTTTCCAGTTGTCCAATTTGATTCTCCAGTGCTTTAATAGAAGCAGATTGACCTTGAATTAATACTCTTGGGATTGAAACATAGCATCATATCTTGCTGTTTGAGATTGAAACATAGTATCATATCTTGCTGCTTGAGAGTCGTGTTTTGCTTCTATCTTTTTCAAGTGGGTAAACACTTCTGTTACTCCTGGTTCATTTGCCTGCTCCTGGCTTTTGTTCTGTTGTTGGAATCCAGGTGGTGGATAGTTCTGTTGTTGGCCTGAATTGTTGCTCCATGATAAATTAGGGTGATTCCTCCACCTTGGGTTGTAGGTGTTGGAATATGGATTGTTCCCCTGTCTGTTGAAATTGTTGACATAATTCACCGTCTCTTCAAATTGGTTCGACTTTGGTTCTCCTCCATATGGTGAACTTGTGGATCCAGTGGTAAGAGTCTCCATGAATTTGCATATCTGATATAGCTTGGTGTTGACTACTGTATTGGCTCCACTTTCATAAATTCCTGCAATTCTTGGATCATGCTCCTTTCAGTTGGCCACAAGGAATTATTGTTGGCCATTTCTTCGATTAGGTCTCAGGCTTGATCTTCTCTTTTTGCCATTAAAGCTTCTCCAGCAGCAGCATCGATTGTGGTTCTCATTATTCCAGAAATTCCATTATAGAATGTTTGGACTTGAAGCCATTTTGGAATCTCATGGTGAGGACATTTCCGAAGCAAATCTTTATACATTTCCCAAGCTTCGCAGATGGATTCTGAATCTTGTTGTACAAAGGATGTGATGTCATTCCTCAGTTTTCTGATTCTGGCTGGTGGAAAGTACTTTGCAAGAAATTTGGTGGCTAAAGTGTTCCAAGTTGTGATAGAACCTGCTGGTAGTGAATGTAGCCAAGCTTTAGCTCTGTCCTTTAAGGAGTATGGGAAAACACGCAATCTCATTGCTTCTTCAGCTTCTCGGTTGTAATTAAAAGTGCCGCAAACTTCCAGGAAGTTGCTGATGTGGGCATTAGGATCTTCAGTTTCATTCCCCCCAAACTGAACTGACTGCTGAATCATCTGAATGCATGTTTTGATGTCACTCGCATTTACTGGTAAATGAGGAAGTACAATGCAAGAAATGAGTCTGTCAACCACCGGAATGGTTCTGTCTCGAATGGGAATTGGTGGTGCAACCTCCAATGGTTCAGGTTCCATGTTAATGATTGCTTATTGGCCTTCTCGCCTTTCCCTTCTCAACTGTTTGATGGTTCTTTCAATTTCTGGGTCAAGCGGTCAGAGTTCAAAGCTTCTGGTTCGTCTCATGTAATTTCTGAGAACCTGAAACACAAGAAAACAAAAACAATAAGTAAAAATAAATTAGATACAAGTAACATATCTAACCCCTAAACTAATAGTAAAAGATAAATAAGTCCCGACAACGGCGTCAAAAACTTGACCGGCGTAAACACACACGTAAAACGCAAGCGCACGTATCGTTCAAGTAGTATAAAAATATTGATCCCACGAGGACTTAATATCTAATCTATTAATTTTATGAGGTCAAATGATTACTAGTATCTAACAGGTTGTTTGATTGATTTGAAATGGTGACGATTCTAAATTTAAAAATAAGTAAATAAAATTGTTCGAAAGTAGGTTTTAAGAAAATTCAATATTAAAAACTATCTAGGGTTGTGATTTCTTCCAATATCATTTTAAAGATGAAGTGGTTATCTTAAAGTTGGGTAATATATTGATTATTTAACCTGGAACACTAAATTATGTGTAAGCCTCTATCGATGGTCAGACACTATACCCAGTTTAACCCAATTGAACCATATGTCTATGTCAACCAAATTATATGGATTCATTATGTTTAATTTCCAATTATGGCTACCCCACACCCGACAGGTATATGTCTATCCTGTAAGGAAATCTATTAAGGGTTATCTATCTTCAAGGAAGATCGTGGGCTATTTAAGTCTAAGGCTGAAACCTAAAATTCCTTTGTCAAGTTTATTTTAGATTTACCACATCAATCTTATTAGTGGCCAATTAACAAGACGCATTAAGCTTAAGACTTAATACGTAAACCTTTAAATTACCCAAACTATAATTTAACCCCTTATAAACCGATGATATTGGATTTCATCACAACCCCAGATAACTGGTTTAGTTACGACACATATTTACGAGTAGTAAAAAAAACTTAAATAAAATAAAAGACATAAAGTAAAATACTGAAAAAGTAAATGACGGAAAGTAAATGCTGAAATTAAATACTGAAAATTAAATGCTGAAAAGTAAATGCTGAAAGTAAATTACTGAAAAGTAAATGCTGAAAGTAAATTACTGAAAGTAAATTGCTGAAAGTAAATTGCTGAAAAGTAAATGCTGAAAATTAAAGAAAGAAAAGTACTGTGCGTAAAAGTAAATTGCGGAAAGTAAAAACTGAAAAGTAAAGAAAAGAAAGTGCGAAAGCGGAAATTAATTACTGAAAGCTGTAAAAAAACAAACAAGATACAATCTTCTTAGTATTCTTAAGGAATTACTTAGAAGAAAGTATGAATTTTACAAATGAAATGGCTTGGTATTTATAGGCAAAATTTTGCCTCCATCAAATCATCAACCAAATCAATTTTTAATTGCTCCACTAATTGCTCCACCAAATCCATTATTAATTGCTCCAGTAATCTCTTATCATGTTTGGTGATGATTTGATAATTTTTATTATTTATTTATTAATTTATTTTTTTGCTTTGAAAATGATTGAAAGTGACTTTAATAATTACACACAACACACTTCTGGATGTTTCATCAATTTCGGGTGTGAAATCTTCAGAATTAGAAATTATTTTGTCTTTAAAAGATGTAGATCTTTGAGTTTTCTTTAATGTGGAACTTGAATCAGCTCAATCCGATATCGGAGTAAAAGGTTATGCCCAAATTACGACAGATGCACAAAACTGGAATTTCCAAAACTGCACTTCGTTAAAACGCCCTTTCAAGTTTCCAATCTCCAAAATTAAAATATCAAGTCCAATAATTGCCCTTATTTGACCCATATTTCGTCCTAAATGATTTTATTGAGATCCGATATTATTTTATCTGTAAAATAAACTAAAACATATCAAAACGTTCATCAAACCCGAGAAACTAAACAAAATATTAAGTTAAAGGGGCGGTAAATATTGATATATTTTCCGCTCATCACATGCCAATGATCTCTAATCATGATTCGGTGTGTGAATATTGAAAGAAGTTGCAGAAGACTAACATTGAACGGATTTGATGGATGTATGAAGTTCAGAACTTTTTGATCCTTTGTTGAAGCTCCACGCTTGTTTTGTGTTCCAAACTCAAATGATTAGTTTCCCTAACACCTTGAATGACTCCTTGAAAGTGCTAGCTTGAAGAAAATTTTCAACAAAATTCTATCTTGAGAAAGGAACTCACGATATTTGTGTGTGGAGAGGGAGATAGTTTCTTTGTTTTGTGTATTTGATTTTCTAAAAAATCAAATTCAAAAAATCAAATCTCAAAATTGGTATATCTTTTTTAAATAAAGACAAAGTGTGTTGGATTTGGTTACTGTACAAAATAAGCAACCCAAGTTTTTCACTCAACCTTTAACCACTTCCATCACTAGTCAAACTAGTTGATGTAAGTCAAGTGGGTCCCACTGAAAGAGTTAAATCAAAGTCCCAAGGATCACAAATCATGCATAAAAACTGCATATGAACACATCAAAGGAGGTGCGGAATATACTCACATTGAATTTCGGTTTTGATGAAATGAAGAACAAGATGCGTTTTGCATCCTCCAAGCTCACGGCAACAGCTCTCCAAGGCAGTGGGCTGCTCGGTTTGGACTGGTTCGGCTTCCTCCATGTTCGGCCATTGATGAGCTTCATTGAAGCTCAAAGCTTCAAGCTTCCATGCTCACGGAATCACTTCCCTATCACCTATGTATCACTCAAGGTGTGTGCTAGCACTTGTATTCTTCTTTTGCTTCTCAAATGCTCGGTCAAACCAGAACAAATTTGATGAAGAATTCGGCAGTGAGCCGAGAAGAAGAAGGAAAGAAGAAGAGGGAAAATGAGAGTGCGTATTTTGGAGAGAGAGGACCGAATGAATAGTAAAAGGGAAAAGAAAAAGTAATATATATTATTCATTTATTTTCCCAAAATAAATAAAACATATATATATATTCCAAACCTTTTCATATTCCATCACAATTACTTTATACTTTAAGTCATATCACATCACTTTTCACATCACATCTATTCACTTTAATAAAGTGACATATTGTCAAGTCACATCACTCAAAGTGACAATTGATTTGACGATTGACGCGACTAGCGATTTGACGCTTGATGTGACTCGCGTGCCGCGCTCGAATTCGAAATGCGAATGCGCTCGCAATCACTCCCGGGCTCGGGTTCGCTAATTCCGAATTAACGAATTTTCCGTCGCGTCGTAATTAAGTGATTACGCCTAGCAAATTCACTATTCACGTCGCTAACGAATTTATTCTAAATTAATTCGTTCGCCCGAATTAAAATCTAATTTTAATTCCGCGTCAAAATCCAATTTCGATTAATATATCAAATATATTAATTTTATCGATTAATTCCAAATTAATCGTTCTCTCTCTTTAACGATATTTTATCCGAGATAAAATATCTCCGTAATTAATCCCAAATTAATTTTCTCTCTCATCGAATTAATCCCAGATTAATTCTATCTCTCTCTTCTAATTAATCCCAGATTAATCAAAGTGCGAGTAATACATCATCGGTGAATCTTCAGGACCGACCCATGAGATCTCCGGATATGTTGGCAGTAAATACGATCGTCGGACTGTCCGAACACGTAAGTACCTCGTACTACGTTTATATCGATTTACAAGACAAGGTTAGCCTCTAGCAAAACGCCATGCCTACCCAATTCTCCAGAAATATTCTTACAGGAATATATAGATCTGTATCAAGCGTAGTATACCGTAGTATTGTGTATATTGGCCCAGTATCGGATAATCACGTGCTAGGGCAGGGGCTGGAGAAGTGTCTGCCCCGTCCGAAGCACATGTCGGATGTCTGGTAACATAGTCTCTATAATCGGATATACATGACCTGGTCACAATATCCCGATTGGTTGCGCAACACTCAAGAGTACTAGTACCGTATCCTGCGTGACATCAACTCCAATATGACTGAAGTGACACTTCCGTCTTGACATCACACCCAATACACTACGACTCTCTGATAAACCCAGAAGCGGTGTACCCAGAACCGGTTAAAGCCCTGTACCACCAAGACCAAAGTCTACCGATTATCGCAAGTATTAGCGATGCAAGTCTCAGGTTAAGACTATACACACCTACCTCGATTCCGGCCTCCCATAGACACATAGTCATAATACCAATGGGATTCCGAGGGGTCTATCCAGAGCGTAGCTGTTTCCCGTACCATCGGTGAAACACAACCTCCTATCGCACTTGCATAAGTATCCAATACTTATATATATGAGAACTATGCAGTTGTGCCCTCACAACGCGCACAAGTGCAATACTAGCCTATTCCGCATTATCGATGTCCAGTCTCGATAATACTTCGGCTAGGGATATTTAATGATTAATCCTTCGGGGATTGATACTGTCTCATATCATCTCAATCCAGGAACTAATCATATGGACCTCTCTTCATTTATACATCTATGGTGATCTAATCACAAATGATGAGAGTGCAATTTCCTTGTCACATAGTTAATTTGTACAACAACACCGTGATCTGTACAAATAGTGACGCTATGGGTCATATTATCCAACAATCTCCCACTTGGCACATAGCCAGTCACTCGAGTGTCTAACACCCGAACTATGTACAATTCGCTCAAATTGCTGAGGAAAGGTTTTCGTCAGCGGATTTGCTTAATTATCGTCTGACGCGATTTACACGATCATCACATCGCCACGATGTATGATCCGAACGAATCAGATGATATAGAAGTATATATCTGGATCGTCGATGAGACCTTTAATTCTTTAGCCTGTGCTGACGCCTAGCTCAGCTGCTAACAGAACTATATCTAATCTAATTAGATTTATTATCGATCCAAATTGCATCTATTGCTGCCTCAGCTGCAACAATAATCCGCATTTATTGTTAATTCGGCAACAGTTATCTTGCTCGGAATATTTCCAGCTCACTGCACCGTTATTCAAACTGTATAGTACCGTTTGCGACTTTTAGTCGTCTTTATCGGTTATAGGAAACTTGCTACAGTGATCCCAGTCACTTCAAGTTCTCATACTCCATAGACTAAGACAGCATCCTTAGTTCTCTAAGATACTAACGGATGTTCCTAACATCAATCCAGTGACTATCACTCGGATTGTCCTGTTTGTGAATCCATATGCTCAAAGCGTATGATACACCAGGTCTTGTACATTTTTCAATGTACGGTTCCACGGAGAGTATTTCGAAAGCCAAGCTTTCGCCGACATTTATTTTTATGGGAATATCATTTCCAAGAAATGACGTATTATCATTATTTTATAGGACAGCCACTGTCAGTGCGCTCCCACTAACCCTCTTATTTACACTAGAATCATTTTCGTTTTGAATTAAATCATACACCATTATGATTGCATCAAAATGATAATTCCAAGAACTTATGCTCGCGTCAGCAAGTATCATCCAAATGGATCTACAGTGGCAATAGGTAAAAGTTGAATCGTAATCAATCACAATGTCGATAACGATACATTTCCGTTAAAAGCCTAGCTTTATACGTTGGTATATTGCCATCCATGTACGTCTTCCTTGAAGACTATAGTACCAATAGGCACAATGCCTTGTGGTACATCAACTAGTATCCAAACTTATTGATATACATGGAATCCATTTCGGACTCATGACACTTTGTCATAATAGGGAGTCGATACCTCGTATCACTTCCTTTGTTCTTGTGTATTCGAAGATTAATGGTATAGTTTCATCCTTGATGAATTATATATGTTTCCATTAAGATTCAGTGCCTAGAACAGTATTACTCCGATTTTCATCGAGTTATACTATCCTCCCACTTACCACTGCATATCGGTATTCCTCTTATGAAAACCGCATGGAGAGCAACAATCACATTGTTCTCATGTGAGATGTATAAGTACTATACTTATGGTTTCCCTTAGGATAACCTATATTGGCACTTATCCAATTTGGGTCCTTAGTTTGGTATCATCCAAACGTTATGCCTAGCATACCCAAATTGTCAGGAATGAGAAACCTCGTTTCTTTCCTGTTCATATCCTATACGATATCTGTCAAACAGATTATTATGGAACCTTATTCAAAATAAATTCTTGCACTGTTTAAAGCTTATCCGTTGAAGGAAATAGTAGCTCAGAGTGACTCGTGATTAGCCTTATCATGTCTAACATGATTCGGTTAATCCGTTCGGACACACCGTCTAACTGACGTGTCTCGGGAGGAGTCCTCATATGAAAGAATACCGTACTCTTTCAAGTATACGAGAAACTTACTGCTAAAGTATTTTCCATTACGGTCTTACCGTGGCGGAATAATGCTATAGCCGATCTGTTTATGTATTTCGTGTCGAAACTTTAAAGTTTTCTGATTTGTGTTCTTCAAAAGAAACACATAACCATAACGTGATGCCACATCCGTTAAGGTCACGAAATATTCAAATGTTCACATCTAGCCTAGCTAGATATGGGCCCACTTACTTCACCTGAATAGGGCTAACAGATCGGTGGCACTAACACTATTACCAACAAATAGTATTTTAGGTACTTTACCTAATAACTAGATTCGCAGACCTTATTTGAATAGTCAAATCAGTCCTAGTACCTGTTGGAAATCTAATAACCATATCCCAAGATCAAAAACCAAGCAAGATATATATAAGAATGAATTAGATTGAAGTAATGGCGGAAACAATACTCACAAATCACCAAATGTGGATGCAATGGATGAAGCAAAATCCTCCTTTGAGCAGTGAAGATTTCGGCCAAGCAGTGAAGAGAAGCTCCAAGCTTGAATTTGATCCTTCCAAGCTCTAAGATGAGTTTCCCATATCACCTTGTATGATCCCTTGTTGGTGCTAGCCAAAGATGTGTTCTTTATGTTCCAAACATACACAAAACTTCAAGCTTTTGCAACAAAAACCTGAAAATGGAGAGCAAAGAAACTGTCACAGTTTCGGTAATTAGAGAGGGAGAGAAGTAAATGATTTTTGTCTCAAAAATCAATTTATATTTATGTTATAATTATATTAAATAATAATATAAATATAACACAAACCATGCAAGCACTTAGAGTGTCTAACACTCAATTTCCATGCATTATCTTTGAGTGCTTTGTACACTATCTTCATGCATTGTATCTTGATTAAAAAATACAAATAATGACAAGTGTCATGTGGGCCCCACACGTTTCCAAATGAAAGTGGGCCCACGTGCACTCACGCGTTCGGGTTCGATATTTCCGAAATATCGAGCTTACGTCGCGACGTTAATTAAATCGAATTTAAATAAATAATTACGCCTAGCGAATTTATTATTTACGTCGCTAACGAATTAATTCTAAATTAATTCGTTTGCCCGAATAAAATCTAATTTCAATTTCGCGTCGGAATCGAATTCCGTTTATTATATCGAATATAATAATTTTACGATTAATTCTAAATTAATCGATCTCTCTCTTTATACAGTACTTTATCCAAGATAAAGTCTCTCCGTAATTAATCCAAGATTAATCGAGTTTGAATCATACGTCATCGGTGAATCTTCGGGAAGCGACCCAAGAGACCTCTAGATATGTTGGCAGTAAATCCGGTTGTCGAACTATCCGAACACGTACGTACCAAGTACTACGCTTTTACCGATTTACAAGACAAGGTTAGCTTCTAGCAAAACGCCATGCCTACCCAATTCTCTAGAAATATTCTTACTGGAATATTAGATCTATAACAGGCGTAGTATATACCGTAGTATAGTGTATATCGAACCAGTATCGGATGATCACATGCTAGGGCTGGGGCTGGATAAGTGTCTGCCCCGTCCGAAACACATATCGGATGTCAAGCAACCAGTCTCTTTGAATCGGATAATCCTGACCTAGTCATATTATCCCGATGGTTGCAACCATTATAGAGTACTAGTTCTGAATCCCTCGCGATCATCATCTCCATATGTCTGAAGTGATACTTCCATCTTGATATCACATCCAATACACTACGATTCTCGATAAACCCAGAAGAGGTATACACAGAACTCGTTAAAGCCCTGGACCACCAAACCTAAATTTTACCGATTGTCGTAAGTACTAGCGATGCAAATCTCAGGTTAAGATCATATGCACCTACCCTGAAGCGGACTCCCATAGACACGCAGACATACTACCAATGGGATTCCGCGGGGTCTATCCAGAGCGAAGCTGTTTTCCGTACCATCGGTAAAACACAACCTCCTACCGCACTTGCATAAGTATCCTATACTTAAATATATGAGAACTATGCCGTTGTGCCCTCACAACATGCACGAGTGCAGTACTAGTCTATTCCGCATTATCGATGTCCAGTCTCGATAATACTACGACTAGGGATATTTAATGATTAAACCTTTATGGATTGATACTGTCTCATATCATCTCAATCCGGAACTAATCATAGGGACTTTTAACCATTTATATATCAAAGTAAATAAATTACAAAACGGTAAAAGGCAATTTCATTACTACATAGTTAATTTTGTACAATAATACAATATCATTTACAAAATAGTGACGCTATGGGACATTACTGTCTAACAATCTCCCACTTGGCCTATAGCCAGTCACTCAAGCATCTAATACCTGAACTATGTACATGTCGCTCAAACTTTTCCCGAGGAATAGCCTTCGTCAGCGGATCTGCAATATTATCCTCTGATGCGATCTTCTCGATCTTCACATCGCCACGATGTATGATCTCTCGAATCAGATGGAATCGTCGAAGAACATGTTTGGATCGTTGATGAGACCTTGGTTCCTTAGCCTGTGCTATAGCCCCGCTATTGTCACAATACAATGGCACGGGCTCAGCTGCTAACGGAACTACTCCTAATCCAATTAGGAATTTACGGATCCAAACTGCCTCTTTTGCTGCTTCAGCTGCTGCAATGTACTCCGCTTCAGTTGTTGAATCGGCAACAGTATCTTGCTTGGAAGATTTCCAGCTCACTGCTCCGTTATTCAAGCAAAATATGTACCCGGTTTGCGACTTAAAGTCGTCTCTGTCGGTTTGGAAACTTGCATCAGTATACCCAGATACCTCAAGTTCTCCATCTCCATAGATTAAGAAAACATCCTTAGTTCTTTTAAGATACCTAAGGATATTCTTAACCGCCCATCCAGTGATCCTGTCCTGGATCGGCCTGATATCGACTGCACATGCTCAAAGCATAGGACACATCAGGTCGTGTACATATCATGGCATACATGATCGATCCGACTGCCGAGGCGAACGGAGTCCGACTCATGTTGTCTCTCTCATCTTGTGTTTTAGGACACATGTCCCTAGATAGAAAGACGCCATGTGATGTTGGCAACAGTCCCTTCTTGGACTGATCCATGTTGAATCTCTTCAACACTTTATCAATATATGTACTCTGGGAGAGTCCAAGTAGCTTTCTAGATCTATCCCGGTAGATCTTTATTCCTAGAATAAAAGCTGCTTCTCCAGATCTTTCATGGAGAATTTCAATGAAAGCCAAGCTTTCACCGACGTTAACATGGGAATGTCATTGCCTATTAGCAATACATCGTCGACATAAAGGACAATAAAAGTCAGTGCACTCCCACTAACCTTCTTCTTTACACACAAGGATCATCCACGTTTTGAATGAAATCATATTCTTTTATGACCTCATCAAAACGTTGGTTCCATGACCTCGATGCTTGCTTCAGTCCATAAATGGACCGATTTAACTTACAAACCTTGTTTGCAAGTCTTGGTGCGATAAAACCGTCAGATTGTTGCATATAAAATCCTCCAACAGGTTTCCGTTAAGGAAAGTGGTTTTAACGTCCATCTGCCATATTTCGTAATCGTAATATGCAGCTATCGCAAGCATTATCCGAATGGATTTAATCATGGCAACGGGTGAGAAAGTTTCGTCATAATCAACTCCAAGTTGTTGACGATACCCCTTCGCTACAAGCCTAGCTTTGTACGTTTGAACGTTGCCATCCATGTCTGTCTTCTTCTTGAAGACCCATTTGCATCCAATAGGCTTTACGCCTTCTGGTGCATCAACCAGTGTCCAAACTTGGTTGGTATACATGGAATCCATTTCGGCCTTCATGGCCTCTTGCCATAAAGTGGATTCGATACCCTGTATCGCTTCCTCATACGTGGCCGGTTCAGTATCCTCAATAAGATTAATATCTACATGAGGTGAGATCAGGAATCCATACCTCTCAGGTATTACCCTGACTCTCTCCGACCTACGTAGCCCTTGTGTAATTGAAGATTGTGGTTCAGTCTCATCCTGGATGGACTGTTCATGTTCCGTTCTAGATTCAATGCCAGGAACAGTATCACTACGACTTTCATCGAGTTCTACTTCCTCCCACTAACCACCACTACCACTGCATTTATGATTCCTTCTCAAGGAAAACTGCATGTAGAGCAACAAATACTTTGTTCTCTTTTGGGTTATAGAAGTAATATCCTTTGGTTTCCTTAGGATATCCAACAAATAGGCATTTATCTGATTTGGGTTCAAGTTTGGTACCTTCCAAACGTTTGACGTATGCCCAGCAACCCCAAATCTTCAGGAATGAGAAACCTGGTTTCTTTCCTGTCCATATCTCATACGGAGTCTGTTCAACAGACTTTGACGGAACCCTATTCAAAATAAGAATTGCACTTTCTAATGCATGTCCCCAGAAGGATATAGGTAGCTCAGTGCGACTCATCATCGACCTTACCATGTCAAGCAAGGTACGGTTTCTCTCCGTTCAGACACACCATTTAATTGTGGTGTTCCAGGAGGAGTCCATTGTGAAAGAATACCATATTCTTTCAAGTAATCTTGAAACTCATTACTTAAGTATTCGCCACCACGGTCCGACCGTAATGTTTTAATACTCTTGCCTGTTTGTTTTTCAACTTCGTGTCGAAACTCTTTGAATTTCTCAAAAGTTTCCGACTTGTGTATCATAAGATACACATAACCATAACGTGATGCATCATCCGTAAAGGTTACGAAGTATCGATATCCACCTCTAGCCTGGCTAGACATGGGCCCACAAACGTCACTATGAACGAGGGCTAACAGTTCAGTGGCGCGTTCACCTTTACCACTAAAAGGTGATTTAGGCATTTTGCCTAACAAACAAGATTCGCAGACGTCATATGAATTTGGATCAAATCCGTCCAAGTACCCACTCTTCGAAAGTGTGGATATGCGAGTCTTGTTGATGTGTCCCAGACGACAATGCCACAAATAAGTTTCTTCTTTTGGATTACTCATTTTGAGCCTTTTGTTTGTTATTTTACATTTTGGAGATTCATTTATATTCAAAATATAAAGACCATTATTTGCATCAGCACTGCAAATTTCTGCATCATTCATATATAAATAACACCTAGTGTTTTTAAATACAAAAGTGTACCCTGTTTGGGTTAACAAAGATACAGAAATAATATTCCTAGTTAAACTAGGAACAAAATAACAGTCATTTAGTTTAAGTACATGCCCCGAGGGCAGTTCCAAAACAAAAGTGCCTACGGCCAAAACAGCAACAGAAGTTCCATTTCCAACACGTAGATCAACCTCCCCCGAAGCCAGTCTCCTGCTATCATGCAGATCCTGCACATCAGTACAAATATGAGAACCACAGCCAGAATCAAAATCCAATTTTTATTAAGACTTGAAGTAGTCATATTTATCTCAATAACAAACATACCTGAGGCCGGAGCCTTGCCCGCCTGTATGTCCTCCTTATGTCCCTTGTTCATGCGGCAGTCACGCTTCCAGTGACCTCTTTTGCCGCATTTAAGGCAAACATCTTGAGACTTGTCCCTTGGCTTCCCAGAAGCCTTTGTTGACTTGGCCTTGCCTTTGTTCTTATGCTTCTTCTTCTTAACACCCCCAGTTGCCTTGAGCCCAGCTTTCGGCGTTTGAGATGTTGTTGCAAAGTGCGCCTCGCGCTTGTTGCCTTTCAGAAGTTCTTTCTCTGACTCCTTGAGAATTGACAACAACTCTCCAAGAGTGTCATCCGAATTCATCAGTTTGTAGTTGATGACAATCTGTTTCCAAGTATCGGGTAGTGACTGTAGAAGTACATCTATAGCCAGCTCAGACTCCAAGACTATACCCATACAAGCCAGTTCACCAACAATGGTATCATTGAGCCTAAAAATGCATGCAAATATATTAGGATGTTATTTGGGGAAAATTGTTTGAAGCATGATTTGATGAGTTTGCTTGGTTGAATATGCTTAGATGTATGTTAAAATGATTATACATTATCAATTTCATGGAAAATAAATTGGATTAATTTTTCCAACCCAAAGTGGCTTGGCCGAATACATGCAAGCATGAGGACTTGATGATTTTTTTAATTTTAAGACATTGGATGACTTGAAATAATATGGAGATGATCATTTGTGACTTGATTGAATTGAAAACGAAATCGGAACCATATTTTTCACCTTGGCCGAATGCTTGATGACAAATTAGGGACATGATTTTTTGATTAAATAATGTTGGACATGTATTTAAGATAAGAAATATGATTAATAGATTAATTTGATATTTTGGAAATATTGATTTAAAGGATTAATCATGAACATACACTTTAATTAATTAAGTTATAAAATTTGGAATTTTAAAATTTAGTTAATTGGGCTTAATTGGAATTGGGCCTAAACTATTATATTTGGTCATAAATGGGCTTGGTTGGGCCAAGTAGATTTGGACCATTTGGATTGGATCCAAAATGGGCCTAAATCACACCATTTAAGTCCAAATGTAATAAATGGGCTTTTATGTTTAATTGGGCCTTATGGGCTTGATATTGGTTTTATGGCAAATGAGGGTGATTCCTTATTGGGCTTGGAAATTGGGTTTGACCCACATTGACCAAGGCCCAAGCCTAATGAAATCAATAGAAAGCCCATCGGACTTTAATTAAACGGACATTAGATGTTGGTTGGGCTTTGAGACCCAATAGAACTAGATTGTGGATCTAAGTTATAAAAGCACAATAAAAGTGTATATATTTAATTTAGAATTAAATATAAGGATTAGTATGAATACAACTTAAATTGGATTTAACGAGTAGTTCGATATAATTCGTGAATTCATACAATATGTATTTTATTCTCAAAACGAGTTGGACTCGCGCAAATGCAAACAATTGTTTGATCATTGTATTGTCACCTAATCAAAGACTAATTAATTGGATTAGATTGGTTGTATAACATGCCTTGAATGAATGAATGATGTGGATGTGTTGTATGAATAGTGCATATCGGATGGATATTAGAAGGGAAGGGTAATTTTTAGAAATTATTGTAAATTTGGAATTTTATAAATTGGACCTGCGTGTCCAGCCAGCCTCTCTTTTATCTCTATGTATTCTCTTCTCACCTAATTCCCCTCAATGTAAATGAGGTTTCTCTTATTGTATTATGTAATTTGGTAGAAGTAGAATAGTGCTAGCGGGGAGAGGAAAGGGAGTGATTTTTCTAGGAACAAGTTGTTTATATATCCATCCGTATATCACTATTACTTTACTTTATGCACTTTATGATGTTTTAGAAGCATGCTTAAGGGTGTATGTGATGAGACCTAACAAAGATAAATTAATTGGTTGCCAATTACGCGAAAAATCCCTCAAACAATATTAAGCGATTTTCCTTCCGTTGAGTGATTCTTTCTCAAGATCCAAAATTGGCATTGGTTTGTTGGCCAAAGTCAAGACCTTTGTCAATTGAGGATGTGTTTGAATCATGAGAGTTTTGTTACACATCGGTGTCCTGTCCAAGTTGTGATTTGTTGGCCAAAGTCAAGATCACTTCTTGTCCATCGACATTGATTACGAAACTTTCCTTGTCAATGGGTCCCGCTTAACTGGAATCATTAGGTTTTTGTGCCAAAGCCAAGGCTTAGTTGATTCAGAGGAAATGGTTAGGAAAATGTATTGGATACATTGACGTATGTATTAGATATATGTTTCGGACTTGGATGTCCACCTACCGGATCTAGGAATTGGATGGGATCCATTGATCTTCGAGATCTACCTAGTTAAATATCATACAACTTGTTGGCCAAAGTCAAGGTTGTGTGTTATTTAACGGGATCCTAGCCCACTAGGAAATTGGATTTCCCGAGTACTCACAGAGGGTTAGAGACTTGTAGAAATAGTGGGAGGCTAGTATTGAGTTTTGCAATTTCATTCAGATACTTAGCTTTACGCGCTTACAAAAATTTATTTCGTCAATTTTTAACATTAGTTGGACTAATAAAAATGTTATTTTTCTTGTAACAGTTTGACTGTACCCATTTTTTCGTTAACTAGATAGTTGGACTATCGTAGTTAAGATGGCTAGCAAGGTTTCATCAGTTTGTAGTTGATGACAATCTGTTTCCAAGTATCGGGTAGTGACTGTAGAAGTACATCTATAGCCAGCTCAGACTCCAAGACTATACCCATACAAGCCAGTTCATCAATATCTGCTATCATTTGAGTCCCATGGACCTCAACAGAACTACCATCAGTCATACGGGTGCGAAAGATCCTCTTCACCAACTCGTACCTCGCCATCCGCTTATTAGTGCGGTGAAGATCTTGCAATCTTGCCATCATATTATAAGGGATCCAAGTCCCTATTTTGGCGACGAAAGTGTTGAGTCATTGAAGCAAGCATAATCGACTGAGCTGTGTCACAATCATCACTACTGTGAGTTTTCCATAACTCCAGCTCAAGTGGCTCAGTGGGCTTAGGCCCGAGAGGTCTCTGAATAGTATACAGTATCCTCTCTGCCCCAAGGACTATCCTTAGGTTCATTTCCCAATCACCTTGTATGATCCCTTGTTGGTGCTAGCCAAAGATGTGTTCTTTATGTTCCAAACATACACAAATCTTCAAGCTTTTGCAACAAAAACTGAAAATGGAGAGCAAGAAACTGTCACAGTTTCGGTAATTAGAGAGGGAGAGAATAAATGATTTTTGTCTCAAAAATCAATTTATATTTATGTTATAATTATATTAAATAATAATATAAATATAACACAAACCATGCAAGCACTTAGAGTGTCTAACACTCAATTTCCATGCATTATCTTTGAGTGTTTTGTACACTATCTTCATGCATTGTATCTTGATTAAAAAATACAAATAATGACAAGTGTCATGTGGGCCCCACACGTTTCCAAATGAAAGTGGGCCCACGTGCACTCACGCGTTCGGGTTCGATATTTCCGAAAATCGAGCTTACGTCGCGACGTTATTAAATCGAATTTAAATAAATAATTACGCCTAGCGAATTTATTATTTACGTCGCTAACGAATTAATTCTAAATTAATTCGTTTGCCCCGAATAAAATCTAATTTCAATTCGCGTCGGAATCGAATTCCGTTATTATATCGAATATAATAATTTTACGATTAATTCTAAATTAATCGATCTCTCTCTTTATACAGTACTTTATCCAAGATAAAGTCTCTCCGTAATTAATCCAAGATTAATCGAGTTTGAATCATACGTCATCGGTGAATCTTCGGGAAGCGACCCAAGAGACCTCTAGATATGTTGGCAGTAAATCCGGTTGTCGAACTATCCGAACACGTACGTACCAAGTACTACGCTTTTACCGATTTACAAGACAAGGTTAGCTTCTAGCAAAACGCCATGCCTACCCAATTCTCTAGAAATATTCTTACTGGAATATTAGATCTATAACAGGCGTAGTATACCGTAGTATAGTGTATATCGAACCAGTATCGGATGATCAACATGCTAGGGCTGGGGCTGGATAAGTGTCTGCCCCGTCCGAAAACATATCGGATGTCAAGCAACCAGTCTCTTTGAATCGGATAATCCTGACCTAGTCATATTATCCCGATGGTTGCAACCATTATAGAGTACTAGTTCTGAATCCCTCGCGATCATCATCTCCATATGTCTGAAGTGATACTTCCATCTTGATATCACATCCAATACACTACGATTCTCGATAAACCCAGAAGAGGTATACACAGAACTCGTTAAAGCCCTGGACCACCAAACCTAAATTTTACCGATTGTCGTAAGTACTAGCGATGCAAATCTCAGGTAAGATCATATGCACTACCCTGAAGCGGACTCCCATAGACACGCAGACATACTACCAATGGGATTCCGCGGGGTCTATCCAGAGCGAAGCTGTTTTCCGTACCATCGGTAAAACACAACCTCCTACCGCACTTGCATAAGTATCCTATACTTAAATATATGAGAACTATGCCGTTGTGCCCTCACAACATGCACGAGTGCAGTACTAGTCTATTCCGCATTATCGATGTCCAGTCTCGATAATACTACGACTAGGGATATTTAATGATTAAACCTTTATGGATTGATACTGTCTCATATCATCTCAATCCGGAACTAATCATAGGGACTTTTACCATTTATATATCAAAGTAAATAAATTACAAAACGGTAAAAGGCAATTTCATTACTACATAGTTTATTTTGTACAATATACAATATCATTTACAAAATAGTGACGCTATGGGACATTACTGTCTAACAGTACCCACTCTTCAAAGTGTGGATATACGAGTCTAATTAAAAGTGTGTCCTAGATAACAATGCCACAAATAAGTCTCTATTGATCAAATCAATTTGAGCTATTTATTTGTCAATTTATATGTTTGAGATTTTTTTATTTATATTCAAAATATAAATTCTGTTATTTATATCTAATATTTTTATCTCAGTATCATCTTTATATAATAAACACTCAGTGTTTTATATATAAAGGTTTTTATTATATATCCGCAACGGATTAAACACTGATAAAGAGATAATTCTCTAGTCAAACTAGTTACATTATAACAGTTCCTAATTCAAAGTCATACCCGAAGGGTAGTTCCTAAACTTAGGTATCTACGGTCGAACAGCGACTTTCGTCCCGTTTCCGATTCGCAGAGCAATCTCAGCTTGAAGTCAGTATCCTGCTCAAAGCAGATTCTGAATATCAATACATATATTTATGTACCACACTAAGTATTTAAAATCTAATTTCAATACTAGATGTGAACATAACTAAGACAAACATTTTTAAAGTTAGAGCCTCGCCCTTTCTTTAATTCCTTCGTGTCTTCCATGACCAAATGGTAGTCACTTTGGGATATGTCAATTATCCTTTTCAATATTTTAGGAACCTTAGGCCAAGCCTTGGGTTTTTAGAATATTGAACGGAACGTGCACCTCGTGCTACATGCCTAATTGCAAACTTTGACTTTACATGAATAGTCAATTAATTCTCCAAGAATTATAAATTGCAATTTTAATACTTCTTAAATCCAAAATTAGATTTATGACAAGTATATTAAATTAAGCATTAAAGTCATCATCACAAAAATCTTCCAAAGATTTTATGCTCTACTTATCTTGCTTAATTTTGGGCTTAAGGTATAATGAGTTATTTTATCAAATAAAGTAACTTATTATTTATTCCCAATTGAAAATTAAATTATTTAAAATATTTTAATCCTAGATTATATTTTAAATATCCAACTTTTCAATTTTATCTTGATTACAATAGTCCAACTATTTAATCAACGATTAGTGGTACTTTATATATTATAATGATTATAATAGTCCAACTATATAATCAAATATAATCCAAATTAATTATTCAAATATATTGATTAATATAATCCAATTATATATAATCAAGTATAATACAGTCCAACTGTTTATTAAAACAACAATTTAAATATTAGTCTAACTAACATTTATCTAATGACGAAATAATTTAAATGAGCGCATACGGCGAGTAATTGAACGAGTATTGCAATTCAATTCTTGCCTCCCACTATTTTTCGTCGAGCCTCTAACCCTCTGTCGAGTACTCGGGAAACCGTGTTTCCTAGTGGGCTAGGATCCTGTTAAATATCACACAATCTTGACGTTGGCCAACAAATTGTATGATAATTAACTAGGTAGATCTCTAAGATCAATTGGATCTTATCCAACTCCTAGATCCAGTAGGTGGACATCCAAGTCCCAAACATATATCTTATATATGCCTATACATCGAATGTATACCGTAACCTTTTTCCTCTGAATCAACTAGGCCTTGGCTTTGGCACAACAAACCTAGTGATCCCAGTCAAACGCGGACCCATTGACATGGAAGCTTCGTAATCAATGTCAATGGACAAGAAGTGGTCTTGACTTTGGCCAACAAACCACAACTTGGACACGACACCGATATGGAACAAAGCCTCGTGATTAAAATACATCTTTGATGGACAAGGGCTTGACTTTGGCCAACAACCCCTGCCAATCTCGGATCTTGAGTAAGAATCACTCAATGGAAGGAAAAACGCATGATATTTAACGAGGGTTTTTCGCGTGCAAATTGGCTACCAATTTAATTATCTTGTTTTAAGGTCTCATCATCATACACCCTTAAGCATGCATTCTAAACACATAATAAAGCGGTATGAAATAAAATAATAATGATATGCGGATGGATATTTTACATTGATCCTAGATCAAATCTCTCACTTTCTCTCTCCCACTAGCACTTGTAGTACTCTTACCCGTTACACTACACTTCTAAAGAAACCTCTTTTACATGGAAGGGAATAGGTGAGAAGAGAATACAAAGAAATAGGAGATAAGGCTGGACACGCAGGTCCAATTTAATAAATCAATTTATTACAATTTCCAAAATCGCCCAACCCGACTAATATCCATCCGATATACATTATTCAAACATCACAACCATGTATTCATACAAGCATGTTATCAATCAATCAATCAAATTAATTAATCTTGAATATTAGTGATCATCCAATGTTCAAACAAAGATTTGATTTTTGTTCGAGTCAAACTCGTTTTGCGAACACGTACTCAAAGTACAATTTCTACGAATTAAATTAAATTACATAATTAAATCCAATTTAATACGTATTTAATTCTAATTCATTATTTAATTCCAAATTAAATATTACACCTTTATTACGAACCTTTACGACTTAAATTCCAATTTAATCGCAACGGGTCTCAAAGCCCGACTAACATCTAATGTTTTATTTAATTAAAGTCCAATGGGCTTTTAATTAATTTCTATAGGCGTGGACTTTTGGTCAACTCGGATTAAACCGAACAACCAAAATCCAATCCGGGAGTTACCCCATAAGCCTTTAAATTAATTTTGGCCCATTAGGCCCAATTAAATAATTAAGGTCCATTAAGTCAATAATTGGACCTTTGGATTCGGTTTTGGCCCTAATTGGATCCAACCAATTTGCCTAAACCCAACTTTGTTACAACAAAGCCCAAAAGCCCAATTACAACCTAACAAGCCCAATTTCCAAAATCAAGCCAAGCCCAAATTAATTAACTTATAAAATTCCAAATTTCACAATTAATTAACCTAAGTGTAATACACAATCAATTATCCAATTAACATTTCTAAAATATCAATTAGCCTAATTAATCATGCACTTTAACAACCAAATAGTGTCCAACACAATTCAATTAAAATCAAACCCAATTAACATGCTATCAAGTCTCGGCAATTAGGGGTTTTTCAATTCGATTCGGTTTCAATCCAATTGAGTCCACAATCTTAATTTCCCAAATCAATTCAATTCATCCAATGAATTAAAATAAAAAATCACAAAGAATTTCATTTTCATAAGATTCGGCCAAGCCACTTTAAAAGGGAAAAAATGTTCTAAATCAAAATTCAATCCAATTGAACTTCAAAACAACATTAACCAATTGTTTTAAGTCATCCAATGATCAAACAAAACAAAATTACCAAGACATTAGGGTTATGCAATTTTCGGCCAAGCCTTCAATTTGGGGAAAATTGAATCCAATCCAATTTCATGAAATTGATCACACACAATCTCAATTAAACATGTTCTAAACATCCATTCAATTAAAAAAACATGCTCAAACTGTTGGTTTATTCTAAGGTCCCAAGATCAAACAAGTCATGAAAACATGCGTGAACACATCAACGGAGGTAGCGGAATACTCACATTGATCGGTTGAGTCGATTTGGAGACGAATGAAGTCCAAAAACGCACAGCCCTTCACGCCAAACTGCAACAGTCC